>UCOM01000226.1:0-104689 GCA_900474385.1 Ormyrus pomaceus
GGGGGGGGGGGGGGGGGGGGGGAGATGCACTCGAGACTGACACGCGCGTCGAGGCCAATCATCGATTGAGGGAGCAAACAGAGGCGCGAACGCGGCCTGCCGGTTTGCCGGAAGCCCCGGCTGCTGCTGCTGCTTCCGCCTGATGGACGTCGTAATTCTCGAGCGCCGAGGATTCGTCGCACGTTTCACGATTGAGTACCGGCCTTTTTCTCCAATGGCCCCTGAAAGCCCCGCCGCCGTTGCGGCGTGCGATTGTTAATTGGGATATGGGCTATGTCGGGAGGGTTTATGGCTAGTTGGAACTGAAAGCCCGGGGAAATGTGAGCGCGAATGGATCTGCAAGGGAAATTACATTTTTAATTCAATGAATTTCTACATTGCCACCCCCAATCGCTTTTATCGCCCCTCCATTGTACTTAGGTGAGGGTGGGTGGAAAATTAAAGAGATCGAAATTATAAAACATATTGAGAACTTACTTTTCAATAGTTTAATTAATTAATTGTTTCATTAATTAATAATAGGCAATTTAATTACGCACTAACTGTAATCCTTTCCCTGTTTCAGGTGAATTCAAATTCATCAAAGAACGTTCTCTGTAACAAAATTATTCGATTGTCATCTCCACTCGTACAGTCCTGTAATTACGACACCCAAAATTTGTCCCTCTAATTGCACCTCCGAAAACGTACAAAAAAGGCAGGAAAAACCGAGCAGGCAATCATCCAGGACGCTTCTCGTTCCCCCAAACCGGTGTATCTCCGCTAAGTGTCGTATTGGTTTTCGGGGGGCATCGATCCGCGCTATGATTGGCCTCGTCGCCGGGCGATATTCGACTGAACGACTGATTAGACGCAATCTCTGTTCGCGCATCCCAGCATTGCATATCGAATGCGGGAGAGGCGTCGGCAAAGCCAAAGGGATGAATCCGAGACGCGCGGCGCGAGGGCGAACGACGCTAAATTAAAGGCACCGATAGAACAGAAGCTCTCCTCGGGAGATAGTATTGCTTAATGCGGGCGCTTGTTGTAATCGGATTTGCCCGATGTATTTAGCTGTTTCGATCTCGTGTTCCGTTGAAAGCAAAGTCTGTTGGATATATTATAATACGTGATTTTGGAAAATTTACTGAAAATTTTGTTTTGTTCAAAATGTTAAAAAGTATGCTTTTATTTAATTAACATTGAGAAGTATATTTTTCAAAATTGATATTTAATTTGCTGCTTGATTATTGAATATTTGGTATCGCATTGTGTATTTATGCTTCGTACGTTGTAATGTACCTACAACTTCATTTGCTAAAATGTACAGTGCTTTCAGTAAACACGAATATTAAAATTGTCATTTAGTGGTCAATTTCCATTGAAACAATAATGCGCGACCAAATCAATAATCAATAAATAACATTAAAAATCATTCAATTCCAACAGAGTAATCGCAATCAAGTTAGCTAGCCAATTTCTGAAATTCTCATTACACGTCTCCATCGGCGAGCAAAATCCCGTCACTCATCGTCCGGCCTCTTCTAACAAGCAGCCTTTCCGTCTGGCGCAGCAATATTTTCGACTGCTTTTTGCCGGAGCACAGGTCCGCTCGATCAGCAGCTCGTTTTCTTCCTCTGGCTATTTGCTATCCGTCGCTCATCCACTCTCGCGCACAGGCCCAGAGAAATGGAAATGGCTACTTGAAAGATGGCAGTGTCTGTTCGCTCGGCTGTGTGACATATTGGTACACGGTCTGTGGTTGTTGGATGCTTAGTCAAGGCTCGCCACGTGTGGTCCGTGCAAGCAAGCAACGTATCCGCTCTCCTTTGCCGAAGCTTTTCATCCCTCTTTGTCCTGGAGATCGACAGCCTTCGTTGTTTTCGACGAGCGCCGATACTGCTGTTGCCGGCGAATCCCAATTCGCTTTCTCTTCGTGTCTGCCCATGGTAAACATATATTGCTTTGTAATTGTTTCGATTGTTCGTTGCTTTGCGCATCGAGCTGCGTAATACGGTGGCAGTGTAACTGACGGATTTCTGCACGAGAATTTAGTTGAATCCAACGGGCTTTGAATTTAGATTTAGTTATTTTGGTATTGGGTTGGATGGATAATTGTTTATCTGTCTTTGAAAGCTGATATTGTACGATGAAGTACATAGGCGATTATTACTTCAAAGAAAATTTTTTATTTTTCTTTTTTTTAACAAGTAAATTTCTATTGTGCTGGCGCTTTCACGCGGATTTATACGTTTTTCTATTCTTTCATCCGACTGATTTCCGACCAATCAACGGAGTATTGTTCTATAAAAAAGCACTTGGATTGTTAAAATATTTTAACGATTGGTAGTCAAAGATAAATGGTTGTGATGTGTGAATATAGAAATTGATAGCGGAGAAAAAAACTTTCTATCTAACTCAGGACTATCATCCTGTACAAACTACTTTATTTCAGATTTTAAAGATACCACCAAAGGATACAAACTTCCATTTAAAGTAAACATTAATTTATTTACACTAAAAGCTCTAAAGGTTAGTCCGACGCAAGCCAGCAAACTTAGAAGCACTTACGGCCGGCGTATCTTCAAGACTGCTCCTCATCTTCGTCTCGTCTTACGTCAAGTCATATACATCTTCCAGGCTGACGGTAAAATCGTGCTCTACAACCCCCCCATCCGTAGGCTTCCATTAACGAACTCGATCCGCAAACACATTCGGGCCGTCGCATCTTTCCTCCTTTAGCTGCCGCGCTCGAGAGTTTCCCAGCAACACCGCCAAGTCACCTCTTTCGCCGCGGGAGCAAAGTAAGCTCATTGTTCGACGATTAAGGCAGATTAGACGAGAGGGCGTTACGTAGTTCTCGACGAAGATTTAGCCCATCGGGTCGGGGGACACTTGGCTTCTCCGCCTCTCTCTCTCTCTCTCTCGCTCTTCGGACGCAGGCCAAATGGCCCAAGTTCGCCTCCGATGCAGTTTTGCAGTCGACGGCAAATTAATTGCTTAGAAACACTCGTTAGCGCTGCTTTATAGCCTTAATTAGAGCGGCCGAGCCCGCCGGTGCAGCTTGCACCTGTACACGTGGACTCGCATGCAGTCCGGAGCCCGGAATCGATGCGGAATTTTCTCGGGGCTTTCTCCGGGCCGCGACCATACGCTTTCGGAACTGTGCCAAGACATTTTTAATTGGGATAAGGGTCGCGGAGTGGTTAGGGAGACCGTAAAGTAATGGCTCTGACTTGAATTAATGGAATTCCCCTAACGGATTCACGCTTTCTCTTGAACTGAAATAATCTTGTATCGTGCCGTGAAGCAACAATCTATTCTAGTGTTAAATTGAAATTGGAAAGGTTGAAGTACGTTACGCTAGACAATACGATTTTATATTTATGTTTACGTTTCATATAATGATAGATGTTTTAATTTTTATAATACAAGTAATATTATTACTAAATTATTACTTGGTGACGAAAATCAGTATAGCAGCAAAAAAGACATAAAAACATTAAATACGAGCGTCAATCTGCAATAGTCTCGAATGAACATTGACAGCGGCGCGGGGAAAATCGTAATATTTTATTTCATCCCCGTGGAAAGCTATTACAACATCCATAAAATCCGAAAGAAGAGCAAGTAGCAGCCCTGGGGAGCAGAGAGGAAAAAAAAGAGAGCGAGAAATTGTTCGATACTTCCTTCGCAGCGCCGTAAGGCGCGCAAAATATGTTTCAATCGATAATGAGGCTCTTCAAGCGGCGAGTCGCTCGGGAGGAAGGGAGTTCCGAGATTCCTTCTCGACGTGTCACAAAAGCGGCGGTCCACCTTTTTCCCTCGGACGCGTAAAAAGGGGAGTTCGTGAAAAATGAATCTTCCTCTCGCCGGCAGTGGTTCTGCATCGAAAAAGGAGCATCTCGCATGCGGGTCCAGCATCCTCGGGGCGAGTAAAGCTCTCAATGGATTGGTCCGCGGACTTACGGCCACTATAGCGCTACTGGAAAGTGCGGATTAACGCCGCTTGACCCGAAGCTCCTCTCTCTTTTTCTCGCGCAGCTTTTCCGGGGGGCATTTTTAGTGCGAGAGCGCAGCTTCTCGCGCCGGCTCGAGCCTCGTAAACGCCCGGATGATTTTATCCACTCGCCGTAATGTCATTCGTCCACGGCGCAGCTGCACTGTCGCTACCACTGCTGTTCGCTCAGTCTCGTCTGGTGATGTTGCGTCGGAAATAATTACATAGCCGAGTGCTCGGGAGCTTGGTTCTGATGGATTTACGGCTTCTAATATGGAGGTTTTATTATTTCATTGTATACTTCATTAAATTGGAGCATGTTCTTCAAATGTATGCAGACTTCTAAATCGTGCGGATTTAGAAATAGTCAGATTTGTAAAATTTAAAATAGCCTAGCCCAATGTGACGAACACATTGTCAACGTGAAAGTTTAATGGAGTTCTTTAAAAACAGAAGGAAGAAACTCTGCATCCGCGCTGATAAATTATAAATGTATCCGTAGTTCTTCCGCTCTACATTCAAGATTAAAGTAAAAGAGAAAGATATTTCAGCAGAATCTAATATTAATGATAAAACGAAATAAAGATGAGAAATTAAACAAGTAACGAAAAAGAATACCACGATTGACATGATATTTACCGGCGCCGAGCTTCTCTCTCCCAAAGAATCACCCTCCGAAACAATATACAAAGAGCAGCTTCCGGCATTTTGTAGCCATTAGTTACGCGGGCGGCTCTAGAAAATTCTCACCGGAAAAGGGGGTGGGAAAAGAGCTGAAAAAAATAGAGCCGAAGGGGTGTGCGTAGCGCGACATCCCTATCGAGAGAGAGAGGCTCCCGCGGCGCAGACACCGTGGACTCGTTTACCCTGACGTACGATAATACTTAGGCTTAACGGACCAAACCACGCGTGTCACCCCTCGGGGGGGTGTATGGGGGGTGGGGACTCGTCGCGGCCCCTCAGCGACCACCATGAATCGTCCCTGTTTTACGATGTACGAGCAGCAGGCTGCGGCAAGTTTCGGATCTTGCAACAGGTTCGGGGAGAGTGTATATTTTTACCCTCTTCTCGGCTGATTCATCGAGCCGATGTATCCAGGCCTTTATTAGTCCTTATGCTGCTGGTTCGCTTCTCTCTCTCTCTCTCTCTCTCTCCTCCTTTTTTCAGAGATGGATGAGGTAAGAGGCTTCGGATGGATAAGGGAATTGGCCTTCTCGGAAGGGATTGCGCAATTGGGGTAATTCTTTCAGCTTTTTGATTAATCATTCCCTTTCTTCTCTTATTTGGATCGTGATAATGTAGATATTTTGCAAAATTTATTATCCTATAAAAATAAGAGAAAATGAACTGTAAACGGTGAGTAGCAGTTGATTATCTTGCCATTGACAAACAGTTTATTTGGAAAACTAAGTATCGACATTTAAAGTCCGTAATCCTCTTAAATTTAACAAGTTTCCCTCGTTAAGAAGGGTATTCTTTATCCTGAACTTTACAGTTTGATGAAACTTGCTCTTAAGTGAAAGTCAATTAGTAAACTTACAACTATATTAATTTGCAATTGAAATAGAACTTATCGGCATGATGAACGGTCTTGGGAGTCAATTCGGAAAATCGAGACTCCAGAATCTGGGAGAGCATCTAATAAGCCCACCGATCGGTTCATCAAGAATTCCGCCGATATCGGGAAAGCACTGAATTCCGACCGGTAAAAAATCAATAGGTGCCGAAGGGGCAAACCTCCGTGCGAAATAAAAGAAAATTTCGCATGTGAGGATCCAATTACCCTCCGGCTCAATCGATTCGAATCGCTTTTCTTTGTGTCCGATCTCTCCGCTAGCTACTCGGTATATATAAATTATTGGATTGAAATTGCCTCGGAAAGAGAGGGAGATGGAAGGAGCGTAACGGATAAATACAAGGTCCTTTAACCACTGGCCCCGAGGAAGAGCTTCCTGATTTCCTCGCTTTATCTCTATTCGATTTTCCGAGTCTATTCGTTATCTCTCCAATCGTATTTGTTTGATCGAACGGGCTTCTGATTCACCGGCGCGAGCGATTTTCTTTTACCCGACCTTTGCCCAATCGCGATGAATTAATTTTAATCAAGCCAGAGGGCGCTCCATTATGCTTGCATAAACCGCGAACGTTTCTTTATTTCAAGCTAGCATCCCTTCCCTATTTTCAGATAATTTTTCAAAGCATATTTAGCGGTGTCTAATTTTTCTAGTATAAAAATACCCTGGCAAAATAATCACAAAGCACTTACACTTATAAACAAGAAAATCGTGCGAGATTTTAATCGATAAAAAAACTGTTACGTCTCAATCAAACATGATCGATGCTCGTTCCAAAGTAAAATCCTAAATTAATCTCCCGTTACCACAAAACATCAGGCTCTTATGACGGGGAAATAAATCCTCTAATTGTCATCGGAAACTCGTTAAAAAAGCCTGAAATAAATCTCGCCGTGATATTCCAGGCACATATCCATTTTTAAAAGGTAATCACGCTTGCGAGACGACGGCGACATTTTCATTCTCCCTTTTGGAGCTCTCGATTTTTTTCGCGGCGATGCCCCCAGTCACGGAAATGAAAAAGACGGGCGCCGCCGCGTGATTAAAAGCTCTCGAGGCTCGGGAATTGATTCTCGTGCATGCCCCGGGAGCTTTTCTTCGCGCGCGTAACCTCATTCGCGGGGGCCTTTTACGGCTTTTCGTGTATCGGCGCGATGAATTTTGAAGAAAGGCAAGCTCCCTGAAAGGGCTCGGGTTTACGAGGTTCCGGGCTTCGGATAGGCAAGATCGCGATAAAATGATGAGCGCCGTGAATGAGTTAAGCTCGCGGCTTTTGTGCGCTTTATTTTCGACGAAGCGAGGCTTCGGGACCGTAAATATTGCCAGGGAAAATTTTCATATTTTATCTTGCTGATTTAGCTTTACTCTTTGTATTTTTTATCAAGGGCTGGTTATGTAACATTTCAATGCGTTATTGTGTAAGAGGGAAGTGCTTCAGTTCCATTTCAGTTGAAAACTCGTTTTTCCTTCTTCGTTTTTTACACCTCCGTTGTATTATTTGAATACTGCTTATTGTTAAACGTTAAATAAATACTATTAAACTTTTACTAAGTGTATAATAATTTTTATTAAAAATTGCCATACTTCAGGACGCGTTATTTAAAATTCTAAATTCTCACTGGCAAGTCCGGTACATCCAATCAAAATCCCAAATTGAAGCGCATCCCTCCGAAAAACAAGCGGCAGCATCCCGAATCCCACACGCAAATCCGGAGGGAGCAAAAAGCCGTCGGCAGGTCATCGCAGACGGGCCTCGTCATAATCCATATTCGCTTCTTCTCAAGTCTCTCTTCGTCCGCGTAGAGCCGTGGAAAAAGGGTCGTATCGGCCGGACAGTTACATATTGCGAGGGGAGACTCTGATTGGCGGCGACAGGTATGTCGATAGCCGCTGGAAGGACCGAGATATAACTAGATTTTTTATTACCTCCGCCCGCAGCGCCCAACGAAACTCTCTACCTGCCTGTCTATGGCGAAAAACGAGTTTTCCATTCGCGCCCGAGCTTCGGGGGCTGATATCTTTTTTACGGGAGGGAAAGCAATCGATATGCGCTTGCTGGGTTAACGGTGGGGAGAGGAAGTTTTCGACGCGCGGCAATGACGAGGTGACGCGGGGGTTCGGACATGATTTTTCAAATTTTCCACCTGTTTATGTACGCCAGTCGAGTATCCAAAATTATTTTTAAGATTTACAACTTTATTCGATATATGTCATTGCCGAATTCACCAGTATTTGGCAAACTAATGTAGCATTTTTAATATTTCTTGACTAATGTGATAATATTTATTCATTTTCGATAAAGAAAAATAGTAGTTTATAAATTTCTTCGGCTAATGAAATTCAAAGGCGTTTCTGCTTTGATGCTTAAATGAAATTAAATGATTACCTATAATACAAAAAAAGAAATATATTGCCAATCAAAAGCCGCAATTTCAAGAAACCGACGGGCTCGATTAACTTTTATTCCCAAAAAAGAACGCAGATAAAAATCTAAACTTGCAGCTTTCTCCGAGTCCTTCCGTATTTAGCCAATTCAAAAGCTACTCCTCGCGAGAACTCTCTTGCAGCGCAGATGAAAAATCGAAATGCGAGCGATGAAATCTCGGTAATTTCGTTAGCATGCCGCGGCGATGGAGCGAATTTTATTGGCTCGGCGAAAGAGCAAAAGAAGCTGCACTTACCTGCGCACACAGCTGCGGAATCGTCATTGCAATTTCTCGAAAACGAGATCCGTTCGATCGCCATCGGGAACGGAACGAGCTTCGCCTATCTGAATAGCCACTTCCGATTACTGCTCTCGCGCGCAGGAATTTTTACTCTCCCCGCGCCGCCGCCGCCGCCGCCGCCGCCGTGCTCTCGAATTTCAATTTATTTTTCCTCCTTTTCCCCGCTGCAAATGCGTATACGCAGTGCGCCACTTTGTTGCGCGCTTCTGCACCGAGAAGGTCCGACTTTTTTTCTCCGATCGGCCGAGCTCGATTCTATCGGTCAATACGGCTGCTTTGCATGGACGAGTCTTCCGAAATTTCAATAGTTTTCCTATAAAGTCGCTTTCGACTTTTGCTTACTCGTACAAATTTTCTTCAACTTCTTATACTCTCCGATGCTTTATAAAAATTTAAATTCCTCTGGACAATGTCAGCATCTGCGCTTTTTTGAAAAATGTTTTTATTATAGTTAACTATAATAAAAACTGTACTCGTAGAAAAATAAATATACATGTGCATGAGGGTTCAGATTAGTATTTATGAATTACAGGCAAATACACGAGTTGAAATAAAAAATATAATTGCAGTAAAAAGAACGGATGCTATTATTTGATTAAAAGATTATAAAAATAAAAATTTCGTTAGATCTTGTGAAATCGCGAGCATTTCACGTATTGGCTTTTCCAATATCACCTCGTAAGCTCTGAAAAGAAGTCGAACTCGAGAATTCTTGTCACTCATCAGGCGAAACGCCGGAATCAATACCACTTCTCCCGGCAAGAAATCAACGGCACTCGACGCGAGCAAACTTTTACTTTCCGGGGAAAAGCGACAAAGCAGCCCCTCAACGATCATATATACCGCAAACAAGTCGCGCGCGAAAAACGAGAGACGTCGACCCCGCACCGACGACGAAACTAATTCCGGCGGGCTTTAAATTATTAACGCTCGCGCGCGCGAGCTGCCAATAATTTTTACGCCGCCGCGGCCTTGATTCTCGACGCCGCCGCCGCCGCCGCGTCAAAACTTTTCGTTCGCTTGGTGAGTATGTGCGATTGCGCCCCGAGGGAGCTGAGCTGCTCTTTTCGGCGGCGCTGCGTTATTGCTGTGCGGTTTTCTGCTTTTTGGAAATGCTGCGTTCGCGGTAATATTAGATTGAACGCGCCATTTTCAGCCTGCCTTTTATTCGGCGATGATTTCATTAATAATAGAAAGCCTGGCCGAGGGAGAGTTGTTTTGCAGATAAAAAAACTAATAAATCCTTACTATCCAGACAGTTATTTTGGGCTTACTAAAAAGATTAAAATATACCAATAAATGTGATAAAACGTTCTCTCCTGTACAGTTTTTTAACAGGCTTTACTTTAATGCAAGAAAAAAACCGTAGAATTCTATTACGTGGCCAATGCAACATCAGCCGCCATTGAATCCGTCGTAAAGAAGGGAACCCATATAAAGATTAGACAGACTGAAAGGCAGAACGAGGCAAAAGAACTTGGGGATGGGGATGGGGGGGGGGGGAGCAAGAAGAGAGCAGAAGCAGAGGAAAAGCCCCGACTGCGTTTCTTTAATAAAGTGGATGGGCATTGTTTATTAATTTCTCGCGTTTCCCCCGGGCTTTTAGCCTCCCCCCCGACGAGGATAAAGCGGCGCTTTGGCATTTTTCCGAAAGGAACTCTCTCTCTACGCCGACGAATCTTTGCTTTATTAAAGTACGCGCGGAGAGCCGATCCTGGAGAATTTCCCTCGGTCTGCATCTGCGGTTTATCAAATCAATGCACAATAAGCCGCCGAACGTGCGCGGAATGCCGGAGCGAAAGTTTTAATTAACGGGGGATAGGGTTAAGCTATTGCTCCACATAAATCGAATTTTTTCTCTCGGCATGAATCGATATTAGCTCTGTTATTACTGCTCTCTGATTGTAGGTAGTTGTTCTTTAATAATAATATTTTATATCATCGATGCCAAACAGTAAATAACTTTATGAAAATAACTTTTATGCTGCCAGTTTGAATTATTGAAGAACGGTAATAGATGCTTCGGAATAAATGCAAAATGTTCGAAGCTGCAAATGAAAATTGCAGTGTACAAGTAACATTGAAAATTTATTTTCGAAAGGTTTAAATACTGATAGTTTATAGGTAAAACGTAATAAGTCCATGCTTGAATACACTTATTCCAAGGCATTTGAAATTCGAAACCTTACTATTTGCTGAATAATTTATTCTTTCGCCATAAATTGTAACAAAACTATAAGATTATATTATTAGAAAGAATTTTTTGTTCTAGATGATTGTTAGTTGAAAAGATAATAATAATATGCTGTCCATTTCATATCAACTTGATCTCGAATATAATTAGTCGGTATCCTTTCGTTAAAACAGTAATTATATCTTCTAATCCCAATACGTCCAATAATTTTCCGTCATAATTATTTCCATCTTCTGCAAAGCAGAAGTAAAGGTTACACCGGCATACGGCACGATACGACAGCTGCCAAATAAGAAGTAAGAAGCAGCAATGGCAACAATATTCAAGCTTTGGTAACTCCCATTTAATTCTTCTCATCTCCACTCAGAAAGCAAACACCAAGAAGCATCCCCATCCTGCCAGGGAATTCTTTTCAGCAGCTTTCCCAGCGTAATTTGACTGCGCCTCGCGCCGCGAAAGTGAAATCGATATTTAATTTTAACGATGGCGAGCCTCACAAAAGGATCGCTCGTCCCTTCAAGCAGGGATATAACAAGGAGACCCTCCGTCGGAGGGAAAATCCCTTCTTCCGCCCTCCCTATTCTTCATCCTCAGCGTCGGGGCGGAAAAGTCCGCGCTCGGGACTTAGCGGAAATACGACGAGACTAAAACTCGAAACTCGCTTTTTATTTCGGCGCTGAGGCAGCGGCTTTTCCGGGGGATTTCGCGGACGCGCCGCATGAAAATCGAATAAGGCGGAAAAATGCCGGACCGAGTATTCTTTCCGGATTTTTTTTTTCGTTTTTTTTTTTTGTTTGCTCGTCCCAGGAAGCTAGTTTTTTTTGAGAGAGAGAGAGAAACTTGCGAATCCTTGAAGGAAGGGTTCGGTTTATGGGACGTTGAGGGCTTTTTATTAAGAAAGTAGCAAAGTTTTTATTAATTTTGTTCGAGTGGTGGATTTATTGTTTGCTTCGGTGGGTTGCTGTTTTATCAGGGGAGGTCACGAACTACTGATGTGATCCTTCTTCGGAACTTCTTACTTAAAGACAAACCTTTCTTTCCGTTCATAAATCATTCTTTTAAACGAATAAAAATATCTGCCCTAAGTTCAAAATTTTTCATCCAGTTCCTAAAATAATTAAAAGATCAAAAGTATTAATTGTCACTGTCAATTCTAAAATCGAACAACAGAGACGGCAAACTTCGAAAACAAGAAACGAAATTACAGAAATACGCTGCATCGAGCAAGCACTCGTCCGCAGCTCTAATTAAACCCCTGTCGTAAGAAAACGACCTCTCTAGGCAGCCAAAAATTCAGAAATAAAATCCGCAGAACGAAAGGCGCTCTAATTGTAAGGAATTAATGGCGCTCATACGAAAGCGAAACAGTTCTCCCCCTCCTATTTACGAGTGCAGCTCTAATTGCGAGGGAAAAACGCGCGCAACGAGAAAGAGTCCTCCTTTCCTCTCCTCTCTCTCTCTCCCGGGCGATTTATCGCCTTCGAATTTACGTGGAACGCCTATTTGCGCGCGGGAGCAGCTTCCTACGTCTGTCCGTTGTTTGTCTCCGCTGATGTCCGCATTTCGGCCGAGTGCATCGCTGTTTACTGCGTGCGCAAGTAATTTTCATTAGCGCCGAGAGCCGCGTTGTATTAATATTTTAAGCCGGAATGTCGTGAGGGAGAGAGGCTTTTGAGGAGGCGCCCTGGAATCTTGAGTGACTCTGCCTGCGAGGCGGGGCGCTTTATTGCGAGGAGAAAAAGAGCCGCGTTTGCGTAGTTAAATAGGAAAGTGTGGGGAGAGAGTCGAGGGCTTATTTTTTTTTTCTGACATGTAAGATTCATGCGGCTTCTTATTTTCAAATATTTGCGTGAATTGTTAAAGTGTTTCTGGCATCTTTGATTATTGCTCGTATATTTTTCATGAGGAGAGCCACTTAATGCGGGATGAAAAATAAATGACTCTAATGCAAAAGAGAATTTTTAGAAAGAAAAGCTGGAGACCTGCGTCCATATTTTTTATATGGTTTGTTAAAAAAAACTGCCAGTTTTTCGTATAGATAACTTGATACTGGTTCTATTTTTATGGATAGGGAGATATCATAAGCTTCGAATTGCTTCCTGTCCCAGAAAAGATGGGCTAAAATTTGATAGGTTTTTTCCGTGCGTGATACAGGTATTGATTTCCCGTACAAAAGTTAAAAATAACTTTTTATCAAGTAAAAGCCGTTTTCGCCAATTCAGAAATTAGTACCAACATATATACAATATTTGAGTATGGCAAAATAAATTCTAGATTATAATTATCAAAGATTTTCATATTAGAAAGTATAAAACATGCAGGTTTAATTTCAACCTCTCAAGGAATCCCGCTTGAAATACGGTTCGATGCAGAAATTTAAATGTAAAAGAGGCATAATCTTAAAATATAAATTTTAACGGCGCATTTCACGTAACGCTTATAAAACGCCGCGGAGGAGATTCGCCTCGGCTCCTTGACTGCACTGAAATTATTATCGATTACTAAACTTGCTTCCTCGTCTACGTTGTATAATGCAATTCTAGTTAGAGTATATCCCCCCCCCCCTCCTTACTCCTTCGCTTTCGTCGAGAAGGAAATATTCATTTCTGCGTTGATTAAATTGCTTAGAGCGAAATCCCACTTGACATACGGAGGAGGTTCGCTTGATTTTCCTTCTCGAATTAAGTCTTGTAATTTCGAATTTCAGACGCCTGACGTCTTGAGGAGTTTGTTACTATATATATATATATATGAATATGTATTGCTGGAAGGTAATTAATTCGTACTTCATCAACTATTCATTCGCAATCAGAAATACTCTGATTGTCTATTTGTAAATGAAACTTGAAAATTTATGAGCTGCTTTGAAACAACGAGGCTATCAAAAAGTAGTGATATTTGGCGAACAAAAATGTTACCGGTATATTTTAATGCAAGCCGATTGCATAATTTTATCCAAATTCGATTCAACGTAGAATTTGAATTGAAAGTTGCTAGATCCTAATACCAATCGACTTTGAGCTTTCACTTTGAATTTATTAAAATTTCGTTTATCGATTACGTGAACGATGAGCGTACATGTATGTTTTCGCAATCTATTCCCATCAAAAGTAGTGGATTCAGCGATAAAAGAAAGCCGAAATCCGAAAAAGCAGCGGAACTAGCTTGATGCATGTACATTTTATCCCTCACGAATCATTGCACCCAATCGTTTGAAAGGCCCACAACTCACCAGAGCGGACACTCTAATAAAGCAAAGCGAGTCCAGGGAGAGAGAGCTCATCCATACAGCCGCAAAGCCCGCTGGAAAAAAGGGTCCACTGACCAATAAATTCGTCAGCGAGATTAGAAAACAAAGAGCGAGAGAGAGAGAGAGAGAGAGAGAAGCGCCGAGATCCGCGAAAAAGTTGCGCGCCCGTAAATCAGGAGATGGGCGCGGCGGAATAATTCAAACTCTCTTACCTTACCGTGTGGACTCTCGGCTCCTCTACACATATGCGCCTAATCTCGCGGGAGAGTTCGAATGTCTCCTCTTCTCCGTAAAAAGTCTCCTTTATCGCGGGGAGGAAGAGGCAGGAGAAAAAAATCGCCCCTCGATTTATCGCCGCGTTCGAATCTTAGGGCGAATCCAATTTTCAAGATATACGAGCGTAAACGCGCTTCTTTTTCTACGTCGTCGTCCGAGGCGGCGGCAGCTTTTTACGAGAATCCTACCGATATTTCCCGCGATGCTCGCTTTTCCTCCCTCCCCCCACTTGAAGCTCGTCAAAAAGGGCTTCCGAATGTATTTTAAGTACTATGGCCTTCCGGCCTTTGTCTTCCGAGCGACGGATGAGAGGAGAAGAAGCGCTCGGAAGTGTACTTTCGCGTGCGCGAACTGCTTCATTCGTTACGGCTCCTGCCTTTTCGGGGGATGATTACGGCTTTCCTGATGTACAAGCGAGCCCCTGCCGACGTCGTATTACGAATGGGACTTCCGCTTGCAATTTGGATTACAAAGGAATGCCTCGTGATTCAATTTTACCTGCTGAATTATTGTACTCAAGCTATAAGAAATTCAACGGTCCTTGAAGAATTTTGAACAATTTTTAGGTTGAAAAGACGTAAGATTAGCGTGAATTAAGAAACATTAAGAGAAATTTGAACTAGTTGTAAGCCCTTTAGTAGTATTAGTAGTGTAAACATGGCCCTTTTCAATGTTATCAGTAAAGTTTAATATAAATAATTTTAAAAAATCCCAGTCCAGTCCAAGAATAACACAAATCTTTAGCTCAAGCAATTCAGTAAGATGAATACTTCCTGTGCAGCTATATATAAAGCACTATCGACCTAGCAAATTCAGAATTAAATTTGGTATAAACTGATTTATTACTAATACTCTCCTCTATTTCATGAAGGTGATGTCGATGTCCCTTTATGTTATTACATCTGTAAATCTCTCGGTAGCTTTAGATCACAGCAAAGGCCGCCATTTCTCAAAAAAGCATCCAACAAGCTTCAAACCAACAATTTCGACACAGCTGCAAAAGCCCGGATAAGATAAAGGCGACGCGATTGACAAATTACGACGCTTTAAAGTCTCGTACATCCGCTCGATATTCTCCTTCGCGAAACAAGCGAGAGATGGAGATAAACAGAGGAAAGAAAAGAGAGAAAGAAAGAAAGGCCCCAGATAAGCAGTAAACGCTTCTCCAAGGTCCTTCCTGTTCCTCCGAGGCGAATACGCTGATGCCGCACCGGATTCGATTGCCCGAGGAGCCTTTTTATTTTTATCCCGTGCGAACTTCCTCTCCTTCTCGCTTTTTCATCTCGCGCCTAGTTAGTCGATAAATAAGACGTGCGGCGGCGGAGTTGCAGAGGTAAATAGATTATCGGCGCTTCCTATTTTTCCTCTGGCTTTATCCGTAGCCAAGCTGCGTGAGCTTATTTACCGATACGGAGACGGGAGAATTTTCCGCGCTTAGGAGCGCCGCGCCGCATGCGATGCATGAAAAATTGAAAATTCTTCGCTTATTTTATCACTTTTAGTTGTGGCTTAAATTTTATGTTACAGAAAAAAAACGAGTGATGGTGTCAATTTAAATTTAAGGAAAACAAAACGGCTAATTTTTATTTTTGCTAAAGTCAAAAAAACAATCGATACCAAAACACTGATTCTTTTACCTTTGCAAAAGAAAACAATTGTTTTATTATTTTTTTGTTATAAAAATATGCCAGTTATATCAGTTACGCTATCGATCTGTGTAATAAATAAACAACATAAAAAACAAACATAGAACCTTTTCCGTTTCGAATTCAGTAAAAAAATAGAAAGGTTGTGAAAAGTTCATTTAAAATTTTTTAAAAACTGTGTCCAAACTAAAGAACTTAGAGTATTAGACTTTTTTTATAAAAAAGAAAGTGATCAACAACAAACATATTTTCAAATCTGGCACAACACAGTAGTCGGACGATTTGGTCGTAGCACTCGGAAATTTTACACTGACTTTTCTACAGTAGATTTAGGTATTTATATTAAGTTGCTGTTATAAAATAAGAAAATACACTGGACTTTATCTTATTACTAAAAATCGGCTAAAGCCTTACTTTTCGCAACCAGATTCACGTTTCACATTTGATTTCCTTTTTCTTTCTCTTTAATACAGCTTTTTCATACCCAGAAAATCCCTTGTCCGACGCTCAGATCCTCGACAATCGTAACAACCTTTGTAAATAAAAATTTGTAGAAGGAAAAAATCTGTTATCGATTATTTAGTGATTTTTTTTCAAATTTCGAAACTGCATAAAGCTTGGCATAAAAAGAAACGGCTAACACTTGAAATTTATCGGATAAAGGAAGCCGGTGGATGCAACTCGATATTCTCCAAGAAAATTGTCAATCTCCCTTATTTTCAGCATTTTTGTCTCGGCCGGTGTACTTTTTCCTTCCTCCTCATCGGCGCACATTGGCTGCAGGTCTCTCACGGGCCATATACTGAGTAACGTCGCCGGCGCCGTAAGGAGATTAGGAATATAGGCGAGGGAGCGTCTAGTCTGGGGAAGTATCAAACTTCAGGGCTTCCTCGGCAGTGCATAAAACTTTCGATTCCTTTTTACGGCGAGTCCCTGAATAATCTTACCCTGCGATTAATCAATTTGCTCGTCGAGGTTAAGGTGCTACAGAATCGTAAAGAGGTTATTATCGCGGAAGAGATTCCGCGATTGTCGGACGAAGAGTCGGCGTGGCTTTCATTAAGAGATGTTTTTTTTATCGCCCCGAGTTTCAGGGCCGCGGGAGGTAAACTTTGTTATTAAGTTTTTTCTATTTTCAGAGAAAGTTCACAGACAGTAGATGCTGCCGTCGGGAGGGCCATGAAGACCCTGCCGGTCATTTCGTCGCCTTTTGTCGCGCTTGCGCTTGTGATGTCGAAAATTTAGTTTTTCAAGTTTATTGTTTCCTTTTACGGCCGGTAAAGTGTAGCCATATTTTTTCGGAGCATGTGTGCTGGCACACATTTTGAGAAGCAAATTAAACTTTATGATGTTAAAAAGTTTTTTTTAAAAATTCAACGAAATAACTTTAGAAAGTTAAAGTAAGTAACGGGAATTGTTATGAAATGCATTTCGCATAATTTTCAGGTCTTTGAATTTCGTAAATTAAATCCTTTAACCGGATATCAAGATAATCAAGTTATATATACTTCATAAAAGTTCTGTATTCGGATGCAGCTCATTAACTCTATAAAAACTGCACCTCCTGCACAGGCATTTTCTGGAAAATTCAAATTGACCCATATTGTCCGTTGCATCTGCAACCTGACGCTGGACTTGCGCTTGCGCGAAAATTAAACGCCTTAATATTCCAACATTTACTATCTGGAACGCACTCGCGCGCAGCCCAGGGCTTAATTTAATGGGCGCGAGAGACAGAGAGAGAAAGAGAGAAACTATAGCCGCGCAGGGCGAATTCGATTAAACCGGATAATGCAATTTAGTCGCTTTCGCGCATAAATTTTCCTTAACCAGCGCGCGGGCAAGCAAAAGAGATAATTAAATGCTCGGGCAAACAAGCAAAAATTCAATCAACCCGCGAAAAAGTGATCGGAGGCATCGCAGAAGGCTGAGGGTATAGAGTTGCAGGGAAGTAGCCGAGAGCGAGTCTCTTTCCTCGGAGGAAGTTTTACGCCACTGCTGCTCTGAGGTGATGTTTTGTTTTTTGTCTTCCGAGTTTCGGTCGTTCCTCGAATCTTTTAAGTGCGGACGCTGCCCCGCGACTTTGAGTTCGAGATTTGTCGCTGCTTGTTTCGTTTACTTGCGAACTAAAGGATTTACGAAGATTGAACCTTTTAAAGTGTTGTTCTAGTGCCGTTGTTCATTTGAGAATTGGATGCTGAGGTTGCTGACTTGATAGATGTTTCAAGTAATTATTCTCGTAAAATTATTGTCTTAAAGTATCAAAATTTAATGTAATTCAAAAGAAAGAGAAAGCAAGAAAGAAATTGTCCAAGTAGAAAAAAACATGTTTAGTCAGACTAAATGAAAAGGGAAAAAATGTTGATTCATTTTTCTAAAAAAACTTTTTTAAACAATTGATTTTTATCTACTGATCAACGAAGTAAAATAAACATATAATTTTAAAAAATTAAAAAAACAAATTGTGTCTCCTCCAGTAAGCGGCGATGACGCAGACAGTAGAATGTCTGACCTTTAACCAGAAGGACTCTGGTTCGATCCCGATCTTCGCCGAAAACTGACACAGGGAAGTCACTGCATTTATTTACAAGTATTTAATAACGTCAAAGCTAACAGTGGTTCGGATTCCACACTATAAACTGTAGATTCCCGTTGTTGCACGCCAGTCAACAATGCAGAGCCATGCAAGATACTAGAAAAAACTTGGGTAGGCTGTAAAAATAAGAAAAGTCTCCACTGTTGTGAAAATACTGCACATGTACATAACGTCAAAATATATATTCAATTTTAAAAGTGTAAGACGCATTATCAATTGAGAAGAAACAACACCTCAAATCACCGTACCCAAACCCTCGGTTAAGTGCACCCCGGCAGTGGAAAAATATTAATTATCCACGAACCAGGCCGCAACGCTTCGCAGAGTCCGAAAAGAAGAGTAAGAATAAGAGCGGCGAAGAAAAGTTTGGGAGATATACCCCCCGCGGTCCGCCAGGGATAATCCAAGGGAAATGAAAGGCCGGCGTAGTCTGCTGCGAGAAGAACAACAATAAAACCCAGAGGTGTAATTTGTCATGGGGTGGGAAGGCGAAGGCCTAGGCTAAAGTTTTCCCATTATTATTAACACTTTGCCTGGCCCTCCCCTGACTCGCGGCCGACCGCCGAGCCTCGGCCGATCCCCTCTTACATGTGTAACGGCGAGCTTGCAGATATTTTTGCTGATTAATTCGCTTTGATGATTGACTTACGATTTATGGCCTTTGTTCCTTTTATATTTCTTGCGGGAGAACTGTGAGGAGCTTGATATAAAATCGAGGAGAGCCAGGCCAAAATACTCTCATAGTTTTGACGGTTTTTGAAGAAAGGAAATTTTATCGAAAATGTATTCAAACTTTTAAGTAATGTGATTGGAGAATAACGCCTGAAGTTCGTAAGAGTGACTGAAGTACAAAGTACCGGAAGTTTATACTACCCAAGATCAATTCTAAAATTTCAAACTTTGGACAGAAATTTAAGATGAAATTTCGTTAGCTAGATACCATAGTAAATTTTGTGCTTATTAAGTTGTACAGTTAATTAAGCTCTTTTAATTACTCAACAATTTTCGTTAAATTAATTTAAATGAAAAATTAGTTTGATATCTTTTCTAAAAAAGAAAGTTTTTAAAACTGAAATGAAATATTAAAGTATCAATTTTCAAACGAAAAAATCGAAAACATTTAACTTATCGATCTGCCCTAGAAAATATAAAAACATTTCAAGAAATTTGTAAAATAATTCTTAGTATTCAAAAAAAATTTAAAAGAAAGAGTTGTACAAAAATATTAAAAAAATTAATTGTATTTATAATTATATTTATGAAAAGATTCATAGATCAATTGAAATATGAAAATAGTTTTAAAGTTGTTTATACTTTTCATCATACAAGTGAAAATTATCATGACAAATGAAACCAACATGATTACAATGGATGATGTAATACAAGAAATAAAAGGATTAAAAACGCATCATGTAACTATTTTTTTTAATAATTATCTAAGTGAAAATGACAATTTCGAAAATTCTTTTTTTAAAATACTTGGGCACATTTCTGTTATAACAATTGATTTAAGAAAATTAAATTATATGAACGACATTCGATCCTTGAATATGCCAGAATTTCAAAATCCTAGATCGTCAACGGTGTACTTAATCCTAAGTGGGAAAATTTCCAACAAGATTGACTTTAAACGAACAAATATCCTTTTACAAAATATTAGTGAAATTTCATCCAAAAACATAAGATCAAAATGTTTATTAATTTTTCAAAGTGACGCTGATTCATGGGAATATCAATCAAAAATTCTGCACTACGCCTGGTCTCTACAATTTTTAGACTTCTCATTAATTGCAATTAACAAACATAATCACGTAATAATTTCAAATTACAATCCTTTTGCAAAAGCTTACAATATTCAAGAAGTTGGGAGTTCAAACATTAATATTTTTCCGTGCAAGCTAAATAATTTACATAAACACAAGTTTTTAATTCTTGTTCTATCTTATTTTCCTTTTATGCGGATATCGTACGGAAGTAATAATAAAATACAAGTTGGTGGAAGTGATATCAAACGTTTTGAAAGTCTGTCAAAGGCACTGAATTTTGAAATGAACTTCATTTTAGTAGAGACTAATACTAGCATTTCTATATATGTAAATAATCTAATAACTAGTTTAGAAAATAATAATGCAAACTACTTTGGGCATGAAACTGGTTTGCATTTCGTATTTAATAGAAGCATTTTAATCAGCACTCCAACTAATTTTATTAAGCACGTATTGATTGTTCCTGCTATTCCGATGAAACAAATAAATTTGTCATTATATAACGTTTTATTCATATTAATTTTTTTTCATATTGTGATAGCAATTATGGTTATTTTTATACGTATAATAAAAATTCCATCAATAGAATGGCATTTTCTTCAGATCATTTCAGTTTTACTAGGTATTTCAACAAGGCAACCACGACAAGTTGTTAGAAGAATTATCTTTTTTACCATTTTCATTTTGTCGTTTAGATACTCATCAGAATTAATTTCCATACTAACGACTATTAACTTTATAAAAGGATATCAAGCATTTAATTCATTCAATGACATAATAGATTCTGAAATACCTATTTATTTGCCCTACCCCATTCACGAAGAAGATAACACAGAACTTAAAAGACTAATAGTAAAGAGTCAACAGATTAAAGATTATGCTACTTGCATAGACGTACTGTTGAAAACGAAAAATGCGATCTGCGTTCTTCCGTCACACATAGCGGCATACATAATTAAAAATCATACCAATACCGATGGCACTCCAATTATGAAACTGGCTGAACTATCATTCGGCGAAGAAGCGGTTACGTTTCCGTTTGAAAAAGCCTCACCATTTATAGAAAAATTTAACAGGATGTTTCAGTTATCAGAAGAAGCTGGACTTAGATTTAAATGGGAGAACTGGAGAACTTTAAATATTTATGATATCGATCAAGCATCTGATAAATCTACCGACACTTCGATCAAATTAAGTTACTTTTACTTATTAATAGGATGGTTATCAGCTACTATGGCTCTTATTTATGAATTAATTTTTTAACCAATCTGTAAAACTGGCTCATCAATTATGTGTTAAGGTACTACGTGTGTTGGTAGTTATTAGAGCGCGGGCTAAGAGCGGGAAAAGAGCGCGCGACAATCGGAAGGGCGCCTAGGCAACTCGGTATTCTCGCGAAAGCGTCGAAAGTGCGCGGATGAGTCGACGAAGTTATTAAGTTGCGTTGGTCTTGCTGTTTGCGAATAATTACTGAATTAGTGTGTATTGCTGTGTATTAAATTATTTAATTGTTCAATTTAATTGACAAGTGTTATTAATTGCCTGCTTATGTGTCCTAATCCCAAAGCGAATCCCAAAAGTTCGCCCACAATTCCTAGTAAAATTCAAACTGGCAACGTCTTTAACATATGTATAATTCTTAAAGCATTAAAAGATAATAAAAGTGTTCTCATCAAATAGAATCAGTATCAGTACTTCCAAAACCCATCCGAACTCGTGAAATCCTCGAAAAACTACAATCCATCTCACTTAAACATTCAAGCTCCCCCTCCAGCCTTCCCCCCCACGTAGGCCTCAGCTCGAACCTGAACGGAATAAAGCTCCTCGGGTATAGCCTTGCGAGCCCGGTGTGGGGCAGTGGTGGGCGAATCGGGGGAAACGAACTCGGTGGAAGACAACGTGCTACCTGTGGAAATCACGTAGCCCCTTTGGAGGAGCAGAGCGAAGCGGGCGAACGACCGACCGATGTAACGAGTAAGAAGCGAGAGGGAGAGAGAGAGAGAGGAGAGACGCCGCGCCGTCTCGGGGCGAAAGCGGGTCAATGTGATTTCGCCTCGCCCCGGCGGCGCGAGTGCTAGTGACAAAGGACCTGCGCACGATCCGCCGCCTCTCGAGGTCGTTGCACCCGATTCGTGAACGAGCGAGGAAGAGAGCTCTGCGTGTCTTTCTTTTTTACGAGGGCGAGAGAAGGTGACGAGCGCAATGGGCGGAGAGACGCCGGCTGTCTGCACTTTTGAGGGCTTCCGATGGGCTAATGGCTGATTATCGCCCGACTTGCGAGCTTTTCAATTACCAGCCAACCCACTCGGCTTTTATGCACTCAAATGCAGGATATTCCTGCTTTATTTCATCTACGTGTTTCATCAACTATTCTCTAGCTTTCTTGATTTAATCAGTTTTTAGTCAGTATATCGTAAACTTGAATTTTACCCACTTTTCAACTATTACAAACTACAATTTCATGCTTACTGATTCAAAAAATAATGTCCACTACACGGACATAATACTTTACACCCTTGTTACGAAAGCTATACTAATATTTTCATCATTTCTATATGTCTTGACAATGATTATAAGTCTTCCGTTGATCAAGATCGTATTTTATACTAAACCTGCTATTAGAGAGCAAAACGTTCTCGAACTATTAAATCATAGCCAAAGCGAGTAATGAAAAACCATAAATAAAGAATAAAAGCGCTGCCTGAAAGCCAAAGACAGGTATATATATATATTTCTTCGAAGGGTGAAATATCGAGCTCGGTATCGCGCGATTTATCCGTCGAGCCTTTCTCAGCACGAAAGCTCAAAGGAGACGCGAGAGAAAAAACTGAAATTACGGAAAAGAAAATCTATATTCTTTCAACATCCAGGCGCCCAAATCGATCGCACTTAAGTGCCGCAATGCTTCTTGTCTCATATTTCAATCGGGCCCCGATACGCTTCCCTTCCCGTTGATTTACGTTTCTGCATACAAGCGCAGAAGAAAAACAAATGCCCCGAGTCTCGTTTTGACGGACGGCAGCGAACAATGACCAAAAACAATGGGAGCCACGAACAAAGAGGGCGAAAAAGAGAGAGCTTTGATTGTGCGCAAGTTGAATCGCACAGGACCAGCAATGGCGAAAGCTCCAGGCGTTTAAGCCTTGAGATTCGGCTGCAAAACAATGAGGAATTACGCGTTGCGTTCGAGACGGTCTAGACGCGATAGTCGCGACGAGATAAGAAATTACGGGGTGTGTTGCGTGGATTGCTGTACCTTTGAAGTGGCATTGTTTTCGGTGCGCTATTTAATTAAGTCGTTATAAAAAGGTCTTTAAAGGAATATTTTTAATTTAACTTATTTATTTCTTATTCGAATAGTACATTTTTTAATGAAAATTTTTGTTTGTCACAGATTATAAATATTCTACTGAAATAATGTTTTTGAACCTTCAAAAATTGATGAAATTCTATAATAAAAATAGTAATAATTAACTAAAATATTTAATATAGCCAGAATTTAATATAGATAAGGTAATCCAATAAATTGAGAAAACTAAGTATTTTATTTTAATTTTTTACCATCTTGACAACTAGGATCTAAACATCGTCATCATACATATTCCTATTTTTCTTTAACTTTTATAGACAGTCGTAATATAACTAGTTGGGCTTTATCGAGGTAGTTAAGGTAACCAGAGAACTATTGGAGAAGCTCCAAAATTATTGTAGACTATCAACATTACTTTAAAATTAAATTAAATTGTTAAATTACTTCAGAATATATAGTAATTGGTAGAACCTTCACTCTCAACAAATATTAAACTTCTCGATGTTAAACTTCAAATTATTTAACTATCTGAATGGAAATTCATACATTAAATATGGAAATCATTAATAAGTTTTACGTCGAGTCTTGTCTTGTCTTAATCTGTCATATTAAACACTGGAATAAGTCATGTTTATATTTTAATAATTGATAAAATTTTTACATCAATTGGAATTAAAAAAGTTAATCTTCCTTCTTCTTCCTCAAAACGATCTAAACCGTTGAAATACTATAGCAGCCAAATTTAAATATACTAAAAGAAATGAAATCACGTATCACTTTGAAACAAAACTTACGTTTAAGCCCAGTAGAGGTCGAGAAGCAAATTCTTCTCCGCCGTTCGGGGCACCAAAGTCCAAGTTTCAATGAGTTTCATGCAGACGTTGCCGGGGCCACATATGAAACATTTTAAAGTCTGGAAACAGTCGCGAAGATCGCGAGGCGGAAAAGGGGCAGTGGAATGGAAGGGAAGATGGCCGGACGATTGACTTTTTATCGAACGATTTGGAGAAACTGTTCCCTACGGAGGCCAGATAAGGTTAGATGGGACGCTGGAGAGAAAGGAGAAAGATCGCCAGTGGCCGGCCCTCCTTCCTTTTTTTCAACCCCCTGGGCACTTCCTCGCGTTTCAACCCTTCGTGCGGCGCCCTTTTTTCTTCTGTACATTTCGATTTAATTGAATCTCGCGAGCCGCGTTTGATCGGTCAATTTTGCACGTCGACGATGCCTAGATTCGTAGGAGGTGAGCCGATAAACCTGCTGAAAGAGCGTGGAGTGCGAGCCTCTGTTGAGGGAAACCAATTTTCCGCGCTGAAAAATCTCTGGTGAAAGATTGGCTGTCGCTACTGATGGATCTCACCTTGAATTATTTATCGACGTATTTTCTCCTGGATTTCCGTCTGTTCTACCTCACTTGCTTGTACCTGCTTGCTTGTACACTCTGCTTTTCTCCACGAGGTTCAACAACTGTAGATCAAATACGATTTAAACTATTTTCGCTGAACAAGGGCCCTCTTGTAACATGTGATTTGAAATATTTTTAAAGAATTCAATGAATAAAAACCTACAATTTCTAGGTACAGAATGTTTTTTTGAAAGATCTGTCCATCTCCTGAACAAATTTTTTTTCTCATAAAAAAATTAAACGAAATTATAATGATTTCAAGCTTTATCAAATAAATTAGAAGTAACCGTAACAATTTTTCAGCTTCTTCCAAGCAAAAACAGACCGATAACCACTAATGAAAACCGGTAGTCTAACTCACCTCAGTTTTATCTAGCAGAGAAAAAACATTCAACTTGGCAGCAATTACAGGGAACATCAAGTGCTTTTTCCCAAACTACCTGCCCGCCATTTCTCAAGCCCATAACTCCCTGCATCCTCCTAATAAGTTTAGCAAACAATTGCGATGCACCGTAAAGCAGGTACCGGCCGGTTGACGATCAATCGTTAACCTAAGAGCAGTGGCGCCCTCTCGCAATTCTGCGTATTCTTTTAATCCTCTCGTCAAAGCTCTGGTCTCCAGACACATTCTATTAACCGGTCCACGGGCGAATCCTCGATCCCAAGGAGAGAAACCTCCGGGCAAGGAAGGTTCTATTGTTTGACTTGATAAATGAAGTGCCCAAAGGAAGTGCTTCGCTTCGTTTCACGGTTTACACAATGTCTCTTCTCGGGTTGATATTGTACTGTGCGTCGTATTGCGAAAGTTTCCTGGTAATTTGGTGCAGTGGACTGTGTTCTCCGACCGTTGATATTTATACGTACACAAGCGAAAAATCAACACGCCAATGATGCGATCTTGTTTCGATACGGCATGAACGATAAACGAACCGAAAGATCGAATGATACGACCTATAGAGATGTATATTCACTGCTGGAAAAGTTTATTGATCCATTGGCTAATTAAGTAAACTTAAAGCGAACAAAGATATTTTCATATTTTCTTGCATTTTGAGAATTTAAACAGTGTTTCGAATAGATAAGCACTAAATTAATTGTTTTCATTTAAAAAATTCAGGATAAAAAGAAGGTTCTGTAAAGTTTATAAATAATGTTTAAAAACAATTTTCAGAAAATAGCATTATGATTATACCATTTTATAAAATTCTTGAAAAGAAATGACAAAGCCGCTTTGTTCTTTGTCCCTTACAAAAATGACTCCAAGAAAATATTGCCTCTAGACTCGAGACTTAAGTTCTCTGGGGAGTAGTTCTATTTTACTTCATATGTTTGTACATTTTGAAACGAGTTCAATATATAAATTTAAGATAAAGAATTATATTTTACACTTCATATATTTATTGAATATTTCTATCTCTGGGGGGATATATTTATAGAGCAATAATTTTACACTTTCTATGATACGTTATATATAATGAGTATCTGGCATATCCCTAATTCATGTAATTCATGGAATCAAATTATCGAAAAGCGAGATGCGCACAAATATCATTGAATCCTGTTCAATCCTATTAATCATAGTAGCCATCTATTGATAATTTTGACTCTATTACCTGGCGGTAATACACTGATTAATATTATAATTGATATATATATTTATGCATAATCAAAGTACCATGTTTGTAATTTAAACAAAAGGACGTTGAAATTATATGTGAATAAAGCAATATTATTATAACAAATGAAATGTTCAATAATTTAACTATATTAACATTAAATAATTTGCAAAAAGGATATTTTAGACTGCTTTAAAAATTTAACGGACAAGCTATTTACTTACTTTTTATGTTTTATTAATATATTGTAGACGCTCGAATGTATTATTAATAAATTTAATCTGACTATCGAATTGAAGACAAATGAGAAAATTAGTCAAACTTACTAAACGTGGTCCAACCTTTTCTCACTCGAGTAAGTCAATGCAAAGGTATCTTCATAACGGCCGAGCAAATCCTTAAAACAAACGCAATCTCGCCCTTACATCGGGCGGAGCAACAATCCGCCATTCAGAAACAGATTGCCACTGTTTCCGAGGGTAGCTTCGTCAAAACGTTCGTTTACCGAGAGTCCGGGAAAGGCCATTCGAAACTTGTAATCCGTTGAAATGTTGAACGTCAAACCTGCGCTGCACCGGCGTAGGTACACAGAAAGTGCGCAATATCGATACCGCCTCCTCTCTGGCTTCTGCGGAGTTTAGCAAGTTGCTCCGCTCGTTTCAAGACAAACTGCGAGAGAGCGATGCGCGCGGAATAATATCCGCTTGGTGGGTCTCTCTCTCTCTCTCTCTCTCTCGTAAGATGTCCCGAGAACGGATTTCCAAGGAGATACCGCTCGCGAGGATCTGGAAAGCGAGACTTTGCTTGATTAGGTAGTTAATTATTTGGGATCTTTAAAAGCGTCTGCTTCAAATCACGCGATGAGTGCTCCGGAGTTCTTGGATCTCGTTAGGATGGATGACTTGTTGCGGTATTTTAGAAGTTGGAGGAGGAATATTTGCTGTTTAATTAAGGCGGCCAATGTTCATTTGACTCAAGTTGATTGCTGGAAAGTGATCCTCCACTTTAACTTTTAAAAGGTAATACTAGAAATTTCATTTTATTACTTTAAATGCAGAAAATAAATAGCGCTTTCATTCGAGTATTAAAGAAGCATTGGTGAGAAAAAAAAACGGGCCGACTCACCCTCGAAAAAGAAGGATTAATATTCGCTGAATGAATTTTCAATTCCCAGGTGCTTGAACAATGCTTACCCCCCGAAATAACATCGATCTCTTCCACTCGAAAAGTTACGGGAAGCCTCTGTAAGAAATCAGAAAACACGCAGCGAGCTTAGAAAGCCGGAGGGAAAATTCGGGGTGCAAGAAGAAGCCAGTCGGGGCAAGAAAGGGAGCTAAACTGAAGAAGCCTTTTGGTGGATTAGGCGGGAGAAAATCGCCGAGTGAAAACCCTCTCTCACGAAAAGACGCAGTTCTCTTCCCCCCTTCCGTAAACGAGACTTGATTATGGCCCTCTTCATAATCCGTCAAAAGACCCGGGCGACTTAACTCGTCCGCACGAATATCCGGCCGTTAAAAGCCAGTTTTTCGACCGCGCTGATTAAATTTTTTTTCTCCGCAGGCCAGAGGGAGACTGACGACATTGGTCATCGGAGTTAATGGTTTTGATTGTGGATCGACACGGGCGCTCACTGGGTTAGCAGGTGGATGAAACTTGCCAGCCCGTTTAATTATAAAATTCCATTAGGAAAATTAGCGGCTCGACACTTTCGCCATTTTCGAGTTCCTTTACAATTTCACTGAGAGTGTCTTTTTTTGCTTGGATAGTTGTGCTTCCTTTCCTAAACTTAAAAGAAGTCTTATGCAGTAATTTATTATGAACTTCCTTAATTAGATTTTTTAAAATAAGTAATATAATTTAGATTTTACTTCTCTAATTTACATTATTCAAACATTGACTATATGTAACCAATGTTAAAAAAGCATTGCTTAGAATCTGCCTAAAAATATAAAACTGAAAATAATTTGCACCTTGTGATAAAATATTTAATAACACATTACTTCTGTCTCAAGAACAGCAGTAAATATTCCAGAATGCTCTGTTAGAACAAAAGAATTTCAAATTACTCGCAGTGCAAAATAACTCGTAACAGCATTCAGCATCGGTGCACAATCGTCAGAGTCCCATCACAATCACATCAGCAGTTCCAGCGATTGCCGGAACATCAACGCCTCCACCCTTTTAAGATCAGTACAAGAAAGGCTCGGAATAAGCTTCTCCAAGCGAGGATCTTATTAAGGCGGCGAATGACCGTTTGCGTTTCTGTGCGGCTATTTATAAAATGAAAAGGGCAAGGAAGGAATACAGTCGGGTGGCCAACTGCTCGTTAATTCGGAAATAGCGACGACCGTATTAACAATTATTATTGCGCGAGCCCTGATTGTAACGGATACTACGGCGATTATGTCGTGAGCAGGGATTTGCGAGGAGCTTCAAAGTAGAGCTAAAGGTTCATTGTTTCAGACGCGCCCCGCCATTGTCGTTGCGATGAAGAGCCTTCTGGCCTTTTCGCCTTTTTAGTGTATTCCTTTAGAAGCCTCGCTTTGCTTTATTGTATATCTTGGCCCTCAAGGATATTTCTGCGCCGTTTATACTGAAACTGAAGATAGAGTCAGGTTAACGAGGAAGACGTTGTAACTCGGTTTTAATCATGCGAGTCTTTGAAGCGGAGTTTAATTTCAGTTTCTTTGAAGATTTTGTGACTTTGTCCCACAGTTTCAACTATGTTGAAAGATTTGTATTTAAGACTACAGTAATAGACGGACCAATGTCCATAAAATGCCAGGGAAACATTATTGCAACATATGTTACTTGGTTATATATGTATTTTGGTTATAGCAAGGTAGATTTCGTGTAATGACCAAAAAAATGTACCTGGCTAGACTATTTGTAAGCTTATGCTTAACGCTCGCCATTAGCACGCAACATTTAAATTTATATTTTTAATTATTTAGATATTTCATTTTTATTCGGTTTAATTGAAAGAAGTGCCACAATGGATAACGCTTCAATTTTTCGATTGTAATCTATCCCGATAAGTCAATCTCATTTTTGTTACTTCATCGTCCGCATCAAAGTCCTTTGTAAACCAATAACGCTTGCGGCAAACAACCCGCGAAACAAAGAAAATTAAGAAACAAAACCGAGCTGCAACTCGAGCTTGGTGTATATCAAAAGCATTTGTTCGGATCGACAAAGGCTCGCGCGCGCGTATATCGCAACAGAAAAAAAGAAAGCATATATTCCGCCAACAAAACCCGCACGTTCCACCAACACCGATAATTTCCGCGGCGACTCGGGCATTGTGGCGGCAAAAGTCATTCGCTCGTTCGCTGCACCGCACCGCGGAGAGAGAGAGAGAGAGAGAGAGTTTTCAATTGATCAACGCACACAGTCGCGCGGCCGTGAATTATGCATGAGTCAATGTGACAAAACACACACGCGTGCGCGCGTCTCCGGCACGTAAGCCTCCGCTGCTCTCGCTGCTCGTTTGTATTCCGCAAGAAGAGAAGGCCAATCAGCGATGATAGCAAGCCGAATCAATAATGCCGTAGCTGATGCTGCTGCTGCTGCTGCTGCTGCCGCTCTGCCTGTCGGGGCTCGGAACGCTTTGACGAGAACGCCATGGCGAGCCTCCCTTGATATTGCATATTTTGGAGAATTGATGACGACGACGCCGACGATGATTGGCGATCGTGACGCTGATTGAAGCGCCCCGCGGAGCTGCTGGATGTTTGCGCTGAGCGCAGCAATGCTCGGGCCGCGATCGGCTTTTGCGCGGTAACGATGACACTGATGTGCATTTTAAGCGCTGTTATAGTTGGGGGATGCGCTTGCCGGCGGTTAATTTCTTTGTTGTTGCTGCGAACGAAATTTCACGGTTTAACTGTTGGCTAATGAGAGCGTTTGTTTTCTTTGTTGCAGGTGAGCGAGAGCTTTTTCGTTTAAATTTCGTCAGATGTGATATTTGCTTTTCAAATGGTGAGTACTATCGTTTAATTATTTAAAAATTGTATCTGAAATGAAACGATTAAACCTGTAATATTTCGTATTATTAAAATGAGGATCCGAATGAAAAGAAAGCTTTGCGAAAAGTATTATTAGTCTCGAGAGTAAGACTCTCTTAATGAGCCCTTAAAAAATAAAAGACACCGAGAGAAAGAAGTCCTCTGCCTTGATTGTCTGCTTATAAACCTTACTTCTTTTAAGCTCGACCCTCAAAAGAATCTCATTGTTTTTATACTAAAAAAAAGTACTACGCAAATGTGCTGCGTCTTTTTCATTAACTGTTAAATATACAATTTTCATAGCAGAAAATAAATTATCCGTTTGGTAAAAAGAATAATTCGAGATATATATACTCTGTATACTATAAAAATTAATTTCCAAACATCAGGAAACAAAGCACTTGAACACAGGGCACTTGAGCACAGTAGATAAATCCCCGTCAGACATTTCCAAATCGACGCGGAACAAAAGAAGAGAGCAGGCCCGCAGAAAAGCAAACAGATTTCCAGCTCGATCGTACTCTCCTCGCAAGACGAACGACGACTGATAACGAAGCGGGCGTCGGTTAGAGGAAAAGGAGCGATTCGTTATATACCGAGAGGGCTATCGTCCCGGGTAATTATCTTCGCGTTGCTACCTCAGCTCTCGGCTCCTTTGTCGATGCTTCCCGCGTCAGCAAGGAAGATGCGCGAGACAGTGATGGATGCGAACCGAGTCTCCATCCATCATTTTCTCGCGCGTTCTTTCAGTCTCTCTCTCTCCTTCGAGCTTGCACGCCTCTCGTGTCTTCGATTTTTCTCCTTCTACACACCGCCGGGGACGATCACTTGTAATTTCGACTATTTATTTTCATAACTGCTTCTGGCTGCGGGGGTTGCCGCTTGTTTTATAGAGAGGAGTGAGGATTTCGAGTTTGGTAATGGACCTCCGACGGAAGATTTACTGCATTTGGAAAGTTTCGTGATGAGATGTATTCGTGTCTTTTGAATTGTTTTGCGAGGCTAATGGAGGATGAGTTTTCTAATTATGAGAATATTCGTGGATCATAATTTCAACTACTCAAAAGTTGCGGTGAGAAAATCGAATGGACAAAGTTGAATTGAAATTGTCAAAACAATAAGACTATCAAGGATACATAAGTAAGCATTAAGTTCGTAGTGGCAATTTTAGATTAGATCAATACTATAAAGTAAATTGTCCACTAAAGCTAAAATTGAATGCAGCGTTCGTTATTTTCTTGGACTATAGCGACGCTATCAATAAGGAATTCGGTTGAAAAGGGGAAACTGTGAGCAGACAATGCTATCTACGTGCCGTGAAACGTTCAGCAGACTATAGAACAGATTTGACCTCAATACCCAACGTGAGGTAGTCGATCGCTTCTCTAAGACAATGGCCCGCATGTGTCAATACACATAAGACACTTTCTCGCTAAAGATCCAATTCCCTCATTGTCCGCAGTGTTCGCTGCTTCGCCAACTTGCGTTCCTCTAAATGAAATTGTCTGAGAGCCCTCCGGAACCATTCGAACTTTAACTAAAAACTATCGGTCTCGTAGATTAAGGTTTACGAGGAGAGACGCTGTACTCCGTCATATTTTTTTTTTCTACGATAAAACTTACCTTTGCTGAAAATTTCAAAAGCGTCAATATCGAGCTTTTGGAAAATCTTGAAAAGGACGAGCCAACTCGGCGAGAAAAAGCGACAGCTAGAAAAATTTCCTTTTCGGGCATCGGCCCGAGATGGATGAGCTGCTTCTTCACCTCGGTAAGTGACGACTTCTAGCGGCTCGATTGAAGCCGTTCTCGAAATTCTCTCGTCGAAATCGAGGAGCGAATCTTTTATTAGTGCACTCTGACTTGCGGTTTTCGCCTCCTCTGAATACGAATTCTTCATTTATTCCTCGGGGGGGAGGCTCGGATTTTCTGCTATAACGACGTCGAAATTGCTTGCTGTATTCGGTTTGTATATTTTTTTATTGGAGCAGCCTGATTCTATACCGAAAAGGATCAACAAAGAATGAAATTTGCTTCTTTTTTCAATAAGCGATGATTAATCTATCCCTTAGAAATATTTATATTAGGTAAAAATTCCACCGGAAACAATTATCGCTTGAAAATCTGCTTTATTCAAAATTAATGTAATGACAAAATTGCGTTTGCAAATCATTTGGATTAGCATTTTGAAAAGGCAACCTCAAACGTTTGACTGACAGCTGTCCAATAAGTACGTCAACCAGTCCCAATGAGAGACAAACTCTCTAGCCCGCGATCGGCCGCGATAACTCTGAGCAAAACATTAACCGCATAAACTTGACGGACGAGGAAGCGCGAGCGCGAGTCGATTACCGCAACAATGACGTTATCACTCGGCGGCTTGAGCGTCGCCTCCGACTCGTTGGATTTCTCCTCTGCGGTCGACTGCGGTCGGCTAGACTGCGCTGAATTAATGGCGCGGGGATCCTCCGGCGCCTAACCTCCTTAGCCGGGATTAGTACTGACACGGATGGCGCGTCATTGGGAAGCGAGATTCTCCCCGGGAAATCCTTCCTCTGCGGCTGTAGTTGTTCCTTTCGTTGTGCCCCCGGGAGTAACCGAGGAAATAATCTAGCTAACTTATTTTTCGTCGCGCGGGACTTGCGGGATCGGGTACGCTAGGAATTTCTGCCGCTTTCGTTCAAACGTCTCTGCTGGCTTATTGATTTTTCGCCGGACGTTTTTTAACGCTAAGCTGGAACCGTTTTCGTTTTCAAGATTGGTTAAAATCAGTTTTTTTTCCATTTCCAGTATCTTTGCAACTCGACTACAAAACGAAAAAAAAAATGCAATTTCACCGGCAGTAAATAGGCTCCATTTTGAAATTGCAGTAAGCTTTCATACATAATCGACGCTTTCGAGTGAGATATTTTCCAAGGGTGGCGTCGGGCACAGCCGCAATGGCTGCTCGTGTGAGCAGCAGCGGCGATGTTGTTAAACATCTCCCTTCGAAACGGTAATGCGGCAAGCTCGCTTTGGAAACTCAAAGGTAGGCGAAAATGAGAAGTGCGCCGTTCGAAGCCGTTTTACGCGAGATTTTTCATATTCTCTGCTGTTACTCGGGAAAGTGGGCGCAAATTATGTTTCTATTACCAGTAAAATACAGTTTTTATACTCAAGTAGGCGGATTGTTTGATACTCTATTTTTGTGCTTTAATTGAATCTTTTAAATCTTTAACAAGATTTATCCATTAAAGTCTTTCAATACTTGCAAACAATTTAAAGAGTAAATGCATTGTGTACTTTTTTAGAAAATTAAATTATGGATGGAATATGTCGAAAATGCAATAGCAGCTATTGATGCAATCACCGAATCACTGTGCAGCTGTAATATTCAAATTTGATTTAGGTTCTAATATTCGCATCTATCTATATGCGATATTCAAATATATCCACTAATACATAATTTAATACGTTGCTCAAATGCGAATTAGTCGACAAGCCTGTTATTAATTGTATTCAATTATCTTATACGCTCCTGCATTCACTTTTATTCTAATCTTAATTAATGTTAAAATTTAAAACCCTAAATGTTTTATTTCATTACGACTGCAGCTATTTTTCCTAACTTTTGTAGCCTGGAAGAATAAAGTCTATTAAATTAGCATTTTTTTTCTCCAAAGTTTGAAAAGATAAATCATAAATTTAATATTTAGCCCAGCAAAACCTCGCATTTATGAAACTTTAGCTAATAATACTCTCGAAAGTCATAATAAATTTTAAAAGTCCTCTTGATCCCAGTCGTAAAAAAATTTTGAAAAATCCAACATTACTACTCCCCTTATAAACTCCAGCTTCATCCTCAGCCCCGGAATCCCTAAATTTCGCAAAACCCCGTGAAGCACAACTTGCAAGCAAGTCCGTGCCGAAATTCTGGCTGAAAAATTTCCAAAACGCTCTTCTCCCGCTAAAGCCGGGCAATAAATTAATAACAGCGCAGACAGCTTCATCAGGCGCTCTCGGCGCGCTTGTCGCTAAGCCGGCCGAGAAAGGATTCTGTGAGCTCGTATTACGCTCGAGACCGCAATAGTTGCGCGCCTCCGCATCATCATATCCCGTGTTTCGTGTTTGTATCGCGAGCGACGGGCTTTATTAAAAGCCGGAAGCCGCCGGCTAATTCCCGCGAACTTTGTTTACTGGCAGCTGCGATCGAGAGCGAGCGCGAATCGGAATTTCAAATTTTACGGGAAGGATAGGTTGGCCTGGAACTTTGATGGAAAAGGGAGCTGAGGCTTTTATGAAACGAGCTTTCGATTCGATATTTTGACATTGGTGGTTAGTGACTACCACCACTATTACAGGATTGTTTGCAGTTGCTTGAGGAAGAACGGTCAGCTTGTAATTTGGTTTTCAATTTGTTTAGAACGTTCCGACTGGCGCTTTGTTGCTTTTTTAGTTTGTCCTTTCAATCGGGTTGTATGGAGAATGGATTTTTTTTTTAACTTTCCAATTCTTTCTTGTTAGCGAACTTCCATTTGACAATTTCGAAAGTTTGATTTGCAGGAAAAGAGTGAAGAATATTGGGTGAAATAGATTTTTAGAATATGAAAAGAAAATTTAGACGTTATAGTTAGTAGTTCATTGTTTCATGCATGCAAAATACCTGCATAGTTCATCGTAAGGCCTTGTAAATCAATTTAAGTAATGTTGGTATTAGTTGATTAGAGAATTATCGGCAACTCAATTTTAACGTATCATATTTCTTGTAATCAGTAAATGGAAGAGATTAGAAAGGCATTCACGCGATATTGAAGGGCATTCCAGCGGAAGAAAGGAAGAATGCATGTTATCGTAAGTTTATGGTATTACTTATACTCCTTGTGTCTAAATAAATAAATAAATAAAAATCTAACGCTTATGAAACTAATTTTTAAAAATGTTTCCAGATTGAAAAGGTTTTCATTAAAAACCGTTTAATGCACAAAATCCAATCTCAATCTTTAAAAAAAAAAAGATTAAATTTCCGGCGCAACGCGGCAATAATCCAAGTTAATCACGACGATTCGACCATCCCTCTCGATTCACTTTTCAACTCGGCCGAGCCGAAAAAAAATTCAGCTCCCCGCCGTTAAGAGCAGTCGGCAAATTTAATATTCAAATTTGCGCACAAAAGACGAGAGTGACGAGCGGCGGCGGCGGCGGCGGCGCAAAAAAAGCTGGAAAACGAACGAATATCGATGCAAAGTTTGGCCGGCGCGGAATAAAATTTGCCTATCGATGCCGCGGGAAAGGGGGTTGGAAATCCGGTTTATGCATATATACGCGAATCACAGGTGCGCCCGGATAATTGCGGCCGCGTACGTACGCATTGAAGCGACAAAGTCGACGTGCGCCGGTAGCGAACAAAGCTCAATCTCGACTTCGCTCGATTGTCCGCGTTCGAAAGAATGCGCAAATCTGGATCAGTTTCAATGAGTGCTTTCTCGAGAATAATTTTGTTTTGCTGTTAAGCTTTCGTGCGACTTGACGTGGTCACGTGGTACGGGAAATTCGATATTCAGCACGTTGAATTTGTTTGGTGCAAGACTTTACCTTATTCCTTTCTTTAAAAAAACCATGGCCGGATGAATTGTGATGTATTTATAAATATTGGTTTTGATTAGTCTTTAAGAATTAAATTAAAATAAATTAAATTAAAATAGAATAAGAAAATGTTGTTTCTTTATTTTGTAAAAACTATCCAATAATTTTATCATTTATAATAATTAAAACACTATAAATCATAAAGAAAACGTGCATTCATAACCTTAAAAAGATATTACGCTCTTTATTTTAAATGTAAACAAAACTAAAAATAAAATAATTATAAAATAAACTAATTATAAAACTCGTTTATTTCGTGATAAAAATTTAAAGTGCAGTAAACAAAAAAAAATTGAAGACGTAAAATTTTGATGCTGAAAATTTCTTCTTAAAAGCTTGTAAAAAAGAAAATATAGGTCGATAGTTCGTTAAAAATTTTTACGCAACCCCCAAACTCCATCCGCATTTTGCATCGAAAAAAACTGCTCTCGCGGAGCTTTCAAACAAAGGATAAAAGTGGCCTTCCTCGACGGCAAGCAGGAGAAAGCTCCGCCGGGCATCAAGGAATTTGATTGGCGCCGCGCGAATTTGATCGGAGGCGGTGTCCTTTTATTTTTAACGACGTTCTCGTTTGTGATGCAAATCCAGAGACGAGGCAGCAGACAGACAGAGAGACAGACAGACAGACGGCGGACTTTATTACAGCTGAAAGAACATCAATGGGCGCATCGCGTTTGTTAATTCCATTGATTTCCTGGGCGGTCGTCGATCTCTGATCCCTCCGAGCGGATCTAAATCCGAGTCGAGCGGCGGCGCTGCTTTGTTTAAGTGCATTGTCCCGTTATTCCTAGGAATCACGCCCGGAATCACGCGACGCTCTAACGCTGGCTCCTTTTGCCCAGGATTTCGCGCCGGCTTTCGCTTTCTCCTGCAAGCTTCGGTCTAAGCGAGGATTTGCATTAAAAATTACGCTTGATATGCGCGCCTGAGACGGCTTTTGATAAGGTGCTCGACTGCTGCTAACAATTACTTGTGGTCTAGAGGCTTTGTCTTTTCATAAGAATTTTATTTAAAACGTTTAAATTTACAAGAATGTAACCCTGCTTACTTGATTAACATTTTATAATAAAGTATAAATTCTTTATCAATAATAAATATGCTTTTACGTTAAAATTCAAAGAAAATACAAATTTTGAGAATGCTAAAAGGCATGCACATATTCACTTACTCCAGTAAATCAAGGACTTTACAAATTGCTCGTATTTTTCCTTTCAATAGGTATCAGCCGGAACAAAGTATTTAAAAACATACACTTTGAAAGTGAATTTTTACTCGGTGAAACTATTTAAAATTCAAAAACTTGTTATACCTTTTTGTAGTTTTAAAACGTATAATTGTGTCAATTCTTTTTAGTAAAATAAACAAAATTGAAAAATGTTAAAAATATTAACAATTACAATAAAATTAAACTTGCTAGCCTAAAGTGTCATCTGGATTAAAATGAATGCACTTTCATTTATTTAATTAAAAGGACTTTTCTTAAATAGTTTCAATTCTTTAAACAATGAACTCAAGTTAATTTAGGATAAATTAGACAATTTTTAAAATTCATAAAAAAACAACACCTTTTCTATACTCTTAAAAAAGGTACAACTTTATAAATTATTTTTCGTAAAATAAGCAAAAATTATGATTGTTAAATTTTTATACAAAGTAAATTTACAAAATAATATTGAAGTTTATGCTGATAATAATATTGAAGCATATATGATGATAAATACATCAAATAATTAACTAAGGAGATAGACAATAACAAATCTTTAGCTTTCATCAACTTTTACTCTCAAAATTTAGTTTACATATTTAACATACGTAAAATCTTACTCACGTGTTGCATATATTATTTTTTTATTTAGAGTGCGTAAAATCAAATTATATATTTTCATTACAGATCTAGTGAGTTGTTGCCGGATATGACGAAATCTAGTGAGATCTAGTGAGATTCGATCGGAAATGAAGAAAGGTGGAGAACTAGATAGATTCATAAAATATATTCGTTGTTTAATAACTTTAATATGAAAAAAGCTTTTTACATGCAACATTTTTAAGACGTGGTATAACGCAATAGCATAATATTAAGCATAATTATAATTAATATCCTTGATAATATAACCGATCTTAAGAAAAGAAAGAAAAAGCAAAAGAAAAAAATCAGAATGAAGCAATTAAAACTGTTCATCGCCATACCTACCTCGGAAAGTATAATCGAAAACAGCAAAAACGCACTCAGACAATCTATTAAGAGCACCGGCGCGATTAAAATTAATTGTCGCAGCATCCCTTAGAAAACAAAATTGATTTCACTGCTCGCTTCGCGAATCTCCGCTCCATTAGACTGTAAATCGACCCTTCCTCCCTCCCTCCTAAAAATGGCCGCCTCTAAACGCACCCGCAGCTCAAGAAAGAAAGCCAGGAAGCAAGCAAAAGCTCGCGAGCGAAAACGATCGCTTACGCAGCTCAGATAAGAGTAGAAAAATTGTAAAAAGGAGAAGGACGATTCAGGTAATTGGGCAGAGAATATCAGCGACGTGAATCTGCGTGTTTGCCTCGGATTCTCCTCGTTATTAAATCTTATTAGGAGCGGTAACGAACTTTCCGCCCTCTCCTTTGTTTCGTCCTTTTTCGGAAAGAGCTTTGTTCGAGCGGATAAGCACGCGAATCAAGCGACTTGATCTTTTTGTAGCTCCCGTAAATATAGCCGGGATAAGGATCGAGTGTCTTTTCTGCCGAAATATGCGCTATATGTAAATCAGTTCGTTGCTACTGCTACTGATGGTAATAAAATAACTTTGCAGAAGTATATACTTTGAAAATGTTCATTTTTTTAATTCACTCAACACTATTATTGCAGCTAACATGCTGTTAAAAATTGATAAAAAGTACACATTTTAAATTAACGTAATTATTTATTTCTGAATACATATTCCTCTCTCGAGTTTTTATTTTTTTGTTTCAAGGAAAGTAAACGTTTCTATATAAAAGGAATTTTTTTTACACTTTATTCCATCAGTGAGAAAGACAAAAATGTCTGTTAAAAGCTCTCACTCTTCCTTTGTAACATTATATGAAGAGGGAAGAATTCTGCTTTACTTTTTCACCGGCAGTAGTATTGAACGAGATCCGTCAGCCACTTGAGTCAACAGTCCGGATAAACGTAGCGAAGTAAAATACCTTGAACAAAAGCTCGCGATAACCGAACGAATAACTTTACAAATCTTTTTCCTTACTCGCTTAAACGCTAAACTTAATACGTTTACTTTTTCCTGAACAATTCGGCGAATATTCATATGCGGAACCGAAATCATAAAGCCCGCGCGACGCCTGCATTCTGCACGCCCGGCAACATCAAAAACAACTCCCCCTCCAGACGGCGGGATTCAATTAAGATTTCCATTAAGCTGAAAACGGCTCGCGACATCGTATCGTCGCCCGTATTTCCCGGCTGCACCGGCAGCGCTTCCTTTGATATCTCTCAACGCTTTCTCCGGCCTCAATTTCCGACCCTAACTCGCTTCTCGCCGCCGCCGCCGCCGCCGCCGCCGCCGCGCGGGGAATTAGAATCCGCGGGAGCCCGGAAAACACGCAGACACGCGTGACGCTTTTAGGTCTCGAGCGGCACCGAAAGAGAGCCAGCTGCTTTTGTTTACTTCCGAATCCGGCCCGCGGACGTGGTGGGAATTCGACGAATTAGAGGTGTATTTTTCAGCGGGGCTGGAGGAATGTGCAATCGGCACTGATGGAAGTCGGATCGGTGCGACGTGGAGGCTTGGGCTTTGCCTTTTCGCCGGCTGGGTTGAATAGAGTTGAAAGGAGCTGTCGAATCTTGAAAAGGCAGGATCCTGGAGGAACGTTTAGCTTTTGTGTCGGTAATTTATATTTTCTAAATCGTTCAAAAAAGCTTTGGAAATTTAGCAATACTATATCATTACGTTATTATGCTTTATTTTACGTTTTATTTTACTTTTTGAAGAAAATTAATTGGTTAAAGTTATAGACTACTAAAGTTCCTTTATGGCGTCAGGTTGTTAGCGCTTTTGAAAGGGTGTCATGAAAACGAATTGATGACATAGAAATTTTATCCCTTTTCGGACCAATTTCAATTCCTGCAAATGTCTATTACGTACACATATATACATAGAACATTTTAAGAAGAATTCTCAGTTTCGCAAGAATGAAGACGATTTAATTTAAAATTTTCTGAATTCTGCCAGTTATTAAAAAATATTTCCTCTGTAATTCTTAAGTGGCACATTTCTTCAATAAAAAATTTCAAACATTTTAATTCTCCCGAACGTACGGAAAATCCCTGAAGCGAAAAATTACCAATTCCAGGTTCCCTTTGAACTCGCGCATTCCCAATAAGCAATATCCCCATTAGAAACTCATTAGACCTCGATCATTAAAAACCAGACGCAGAGCTTAATGAACCCATCAGCCGATTTCATCCTCTCCACATCCCTCGTCGATAATAAGCGTATTCAGTGACCGGCGGCATCGGAGGAGGCTGGATTCGGCGTAAGTGGCGTTAATCGGCGGCGCATCGACTTTCGGCCCGTCTAATTTCGGCGCTAAAAGCCTCTCGCGTAATTACCCGAAGGGCCAAGACTTTCCATTTGTCGGCCCGTCCGCGCAATTTCCGGCGCCGTGGAATTATTAACGCCGGGCAAAGGGAAATTAAGTGTCCGGTCCGCGCTTCTAATCCGACCGAGTGAGAAGCCTCGCCATTAATCCGAAGCTGCGGGCTTTCCGAGCTGGTTTGCACTGGCGGAATTTTGGGCTTTGTGACCATCACGCTCGAGCGCTCTTATGGAGCAGGATTTTCGGTTTGTAATAAGTCATGCCCTTTGTATATATCGACGATATGTAATTGTAAGCTCGTGTTACTGAAAGCAAAAACGTTTTAAAATGTATTTTTACCCACGTGAACGTGAAACAATTCGACAAATATAATGAAACCCTTTTAATATCATTATTTATTGAATATCGAGCTCGATATTTATGAAATTGCAGCTTCGTAATCAGCGGCCCGGCGAACAAATTACCATGCAAATTGCTTACAAAGACTTCAAAGGCCCTCTCGAAATATGGCAATATTTCTTTCGATATTTACCGAGCAAATTTATTCTTCCCAGCACCGTTTGCCAAAATAATCGAACGGCAAACTAATTATTTAGCGAATCAACAATTTCGAGCGAATAAACAGCCAACTCTCTGCTTTTTTTAAACCTGTTCGCTTTCTCACTCTCTCGAAAATTTAGATTGCCAATAATTTCCTCTGCTCGGGCTCTGTTTACATCCAGTAGCTTGGTTGAGCAGACAGGCAACATCTGCAGTCCCTGTAAAGTTGCCTGTGTTACTATTGTATAAATTAAATAGAATGTTTACGAGTCGCTCCGAAATATCGGAGCTTTTTATAACTGAAGTATCGTCGATACTTTGAAATAACCTCTTGTCAATATGCGCTACACCGTACAACGTGGAATTCAATATTGGCTTCTACAGTTCTTCATCAATGTAACAGAAAAACTTTTCCGCTCGACAATTTTTCGAATTTTTGCGAGAAAAAAATTCCGCGATATTTAGTTTTAACTTTTTTTTAGTTTTATTTTTGCAATCTTCTAAAGTAACAGACATTTTTATATGATATCTTTTTATTATTATAACCTTGAAAACAAATATAATTAGAAATTAATTAACCTGTTAAATTTTTAAAAACAATCTTTCTACAACCATAATACTTCGTTCATACCGTCAACAACCCGACATCCCCCAAACTTCAGCCCCAGCATGCAGTCAATCTTACTTTCCGCCGAGCCATCAACTCCGAAATTCATCAACGCGAGGAAAACTAGCCGCAAACGACGGCAAACTACACCGTCACGCACCGCTCGGCAGGGCCAACAATCCGCGGGCGAAAGATCAAACAGCCACTCGCAATTTTCCAGCCGGAGAAATTCGAAAAACTGCCCTGCGCCCTGTCGAAGCCCTTTGTTTGCCGCTCGTTGGGCTTCGCCGGCCGCTTAATTAATTCGACGAGTTAATTAATTGCGCGCGCCGCTGCCGCCGCCGCCGCCGCCGCGGCCGTCGCGACGAACGTCCAGGAATTCGGGGGTAGCATGCCGACGTCGTGAGCGGCTGTCGCTGCCGCTCCTTGGAGCGCCATCCGAGTAGATGTGGCCTGGCGTTGTCCGCTGTCCAGAGTGGAATTTCTGGTTATTTGGGGTTCCGACCCAGAGATTGATTGAAGGGCTGCTAATTGTGTTGGATACAGGTCTTACTTGCTCGATTTATGATGGCTACTGTAAGAATAAGTTGAAAAATTATTGATAATCCTACGGTTAATCTTTTAATAAAATCTGAATTTCCTTCGGATTTTTCTATTTCGTGTTCAAAATGTGTAAAAATGTCTTCAAATTTCAACTTTAAATTTAGCAGAAAGGATTAGATAGGTTGGATCAAGTATTGGATATCACTCTCGAGACCTTAGACGTGAATTTGACATCCTTTATCAACTTGAGTTTCGATGTCCCATAATATTCTAGCACTCAAATTCGAACGATATTCGCATGTAGATGATTGTAGCAAAAATAACAGTGATGAAATTTTTGTGAATAAAAGTTGACATGAACTATTACTTTCCTGTCTTTTATAGAAATATGCATTTTCGAATAATACTTTTGAAACGATCGTAAAATTTGCATTTTTATTACAGGGAAACAGATTTGTTTTAAACGACTCACCTCCCATAATCCTGCAAGTATATATAAGCACCAAAAATACGAAAAAAAAAAAAAAAACCAATACTTCGAATCGCAGAGTTTGCCAATGTCGCGAGAAACAAACGCGAGCGCAGCTCCGTCGCCCGCGGCCCCGGCGAGACAATAAAAACGCGGCCTACTCCCAGAGCTCCCGAGGCCTCCATAGGCCGACAGAAAAAGCTGATCGCCCGAGAGGATCAGGCGCTTCCTCCCGTCCTGCACGCGCTGCATTGTGCGCTGCCCGACTCATTGTGCTCGCCGCGGGACCTTGAATTTCGAGATGACAGCGGGGCTTCGTCGCCAGTAGTACGAGCGCGGCTTCGATCGGCCGCCGCCGCCTCCCTGGAAAACTTTGGCTTCGCGCGAGACGCGCTTATCAACTCGCCGCATTGTGTAATACCAGACACGACAGACCCAGTTTTTCCTCCTGTTCTCCCTGCGGCTCTGCGTGGGACGCAGCCTTCGTTTTTCCGCACGTGGAGATGACGAACATGAGCCTTTCTATTGTTTTCATATTGTTTTTTTTTTTCAAACTTGTAGCGGAAACTTTGCGCGTGTCAATAGAAATGTGCAATGCCTTTCGGGAAAAAAAACCGGAAGAAAGAATCCTCCAGCGGGAAATTTAAATAATGATTTAGCCCCCGCTCGGCGCGTTCCTCTCTTCGAAGGAGGCGCCGCGCGCTCGGTAAAAATTTCGGCAGCCCTGAAAAAGCAGCGGAAAACAGAGCGCGAAGCCTCGGAGCACAGCCTCGAAAAGGAGGAAGCTCGCTCCGCTATCATAGCCACTTACCGCACACCCCGTCGCGGCGGAGCGATATTTCGGTGCGCCTGCGCAGCGCTTCTCTCTCTCTCTCGCTCTTTCTCTAGTCGGCTGGAGCTCGACCGCCGCTGCCGGGCTGCCGAGCATCAGTGGCCCGTGAGGAGCCGCGTCAGGTGGCACGCAGATGCTCAGCACTCCTGCGCCGCGCGCCGAACTCGAAAGACACTCTCTCTCGCTCTGATCTCGCTGTGCGCGCTAACGCTTTGTCATGTGATTCGGAGTCGCGGGTGAAAGCCGAGCCCGAGTGAAAGGATCCCTTCCACATGATCTTTTCGAGCTGCTGGCTTCGCGATTTTTCAGTGAGTTTTTGCGCTTTCGACGGCCGAATATAGACTTGGATTCGTTGGGCTTTGTCAGCTGACGGGGAGACGAACGTTTAGAAAGTCGAGGAATCTTTGATGACAAGCGCGTAATGGCAAAAAGTTTTTCAAGCTTCAGTATTAGTGGCTTGAAAATGTTGGGGATCTTGCTTTTTGCACTTTGAACCAGTGTAATTTTAGCATGATTCCATAAATATTGTTTTATATTATATGTACAAATGTTTTCCGATGTATCTGAATTTTGAACGAGAGGTATATATTGCAACTTTAAAGGATTCGCAATAGAAAGCTTATACTGTTGCACAATGTAAATTTAATTCCCGTCGACTTTTAATGTAATTTTAATTCAATTTCAGTAATCCGATTTCGCGCGAATAATATGTTACCGAGAAAATACGTAATGTAACAATAAATTCTGCCTTCGGTCGAATTCAAATATATTAAAAACTCGTAAACTCTGCATTTATAAATAAAAAAGAAAAAAAAAATACAGTGAAAGTGAAATCTGTCGGTATAATTCCAGTAAGTAAAGCTATCTCGTATCACTCGTATTAAATCAGGATTGTCGCCTAAAAAGTGAAAAAACTAACATCGCAAACCATTATCCAACAAAGCAATAAACCGCGCTCCAGTGAACAATCCACTTGCATCACGTAACACTGCAAGCCTAAAAAAAAACAATTGCAAACATGTCAATCTCTCCTCTCAATCTAGTAAAAAAAAAAGGGCGCAAGAGAGCTGCGGGATTAGTAGTTTTCCCTTCATCTTCGCGGCCTCGCGGCTTTTTTTCCAATTAAGCCTCGGCTCTGGCGCGTGTCTTCCCCACTCGCCGTCATGTAACAAGTGAGTAGATTCCGCGATAACACAAAGGACCCCGAGATTTCGCTGCAGACGCCGATGGAAATGAATTCTTTTATTACGCCGGCCGCTGTTCTCTTTTTCGGCGTTATTGATTGCGCAACCAGATTGATTTATTCAAGTGATATCATTTAATTGTTTTTCCTGCTGTATTGCAGGTAACTTTATCGAAAGCCAGAGAGAATTATTGTAGGAAACGTCGTCTCTTTTTTTTTTTCACTGGAGGTGGAGGCGGTTGATAAGAGCGAAGGGAAATGAATTCGAGCCCTTTGTTGGATGTGTGACAGGATAAAGTGAAGAGGAGAATGGAGAAATAACGAACGTGACGTGCGATATCACAAAGGGAAATATTTTAAAAATACCTTTATTATTACTTATCTTACTAACTTGAACGGGTCCTTTTGTAATTTTAGTGAGATTAAAAACAATTAGTTTTTGTTAAAATTTCTACTGTAATTGTATAATTAAAAGTGCTGTTTTCAATACGTGATATTTAATAAAAATATTCAAAGTTAATCAGACGAAGATAAAAAGAAGTCGCACTTTTTCGCAAGAGCATTAACAATAACAGTGAGCACGAAGTCTTGATTTAATTCGAAAATGAAATCCGAAACCTAATCTTTAGCGCGGAATCTAATCCCACTACAAGAATCGTACTTAGACGATTAGTTCCAGAGCCGTAACCATAAGTTAGAGCTCGCAGCTTTCGCGCGCTATGCTTCCGAATTAGCCGTACAATTACAACGACGTTAATAACAATAACAGGGGCGCTTTGGTCGCGCGAAATTTTCGCGTTTCAACGAGCCGCGCTCAACAACCGCAATATTATCCCGGAAAATTCGAAAGCAGAGCGAAGCGGTTCCGACTCGTCTGCGGCTTGTTTTAACAAAAAGCGGCGCGCGGCGCGTGTTAAGCCAGGCAAATTGTTTTCCGCCCCGACGGAGTCCCCCTCCCGATCCTGAAGGACCGATAAACAACGCTGAATTATTAATTATCCGTTTTCCGATAATCCCGCGGTCGCAGCTCTCCCGAGCGTTCGTTTATCTCCGAGTGGATTCGCCGACGGGAAAAAAAATGAAAAAGCCGAGGTAAAATGTGCGCCGCCGCGCGAAGCTTAAGGCCCGTCTTGCTCGGTTTTGTCAAAAGACTCGCTTGTCGCGGGGGAAAAGTGTCGAGGAACGGTCTTTTTTCAAGTGTCGTTATTAAATCAATTTTTAAATTCACCTTTTTTTGGGGGGGAACAGAATTTTTTGGAAATAATTACACCAGTTTATTACCATAAAAAATTGTAATTATTTTAAAAACAATAAGTGCCTTTTATTTTAACATTTTCTTCGATAAAACTACTTTCTTTTTTTTTAACTCTAATGTGATAAACAAATTTACAAAGAAAAACGTACACTAATTCGGCAATAAAAACAGTATCCCATCAATCGGCGAAAAGTCTCGTACACAGGCAGTAACATCGTCAATTAGCATAAAACGCTTGAATAACTCAAACAGGCAGGCCTGCCGGCTCGAAAAAAAGAATCGCGCGCTATTTATCGCGATTCTCCAATCAGTCACGGAAGCGCAGCGCCACGCCGTGCAAAAAGGAGAGCAACAGACACAAATGAATTTCCCTCGCTCCCCCGGAAGCTGCGTGGCGGCAGAGCAGCGCTCGGAATTTATGCAGGCCGCCTCGTTAACTTATTGCCCTGTTAACAATATTTTTCTTCGAACTCGCGGGCGAATTAAACGAATGGCGCATTTGGATGCAACGGCGACCTATTAGCGCTGTACGGAGCCAGAAAAAAAAGAAAAGCGCGCGCTGCACTGCGGAGGAAGGAGAGGAACCGCTGCTGGCCAGAAGTGGATTCATTGCCCAATGTCGAAGGGATCGGAGCTTTTTTCGCTGACGAGGGAAGGTCGCGCGATCGAGTAATGCGGTTATCGAGCATTGACGAGCAGCTTGCCAAGCTGCTTTCGCGGAGTTCAATCGGCGGATTTCAATTTGCAGCGCTTAACGTCAAGCTAAATAGATTTCGTTCTGAAATAGAACTGAAGCTGCAGTTAATTATGCCTGTTACTTGTACATCGTACTCGGCCCTTAAACGACACTCGGCCCAACTTCTCGAACGAAACGAGCAATGAAGACAAGAAGAAGAAGAAGAAGAAGAAGAAGAAGCCGCGTAAAGCTAACGAGGCCGTTAAAAAAGGGAGACACGTAAAATTTATTTCGAGAAATCCGCCCTCGCGGAAAAAACTCGACTCGCCTCTCGGAGGAGAACGAGAGGCGTTAACTAAAAATCGTTAAAGCCCTTTACTGCGATCGGCTCGATTTACGCGAGTTGGCCAACAATCGAAGCCGAGTGGCGTGGACGAAAAAAAAAAAAATAAAATAAAACTAGTCGGAATTTCTTACGGGCAGCCCAACGGTAATTAAATAACTTCCCCCGGCGAAATTTGCATTCGAAAAAAGGAGACTGCGCAGTCGTTCGCGGATTTACGAGCCGAATCGTTAACCGAAGGACTTGGGATCGAAGGCAATCGCGCTGCATAGGTTTCGAACGATTGTTATTTCTTTTTACAAGCGGCGACGGCTGACATTTTTTTATAACGCAACTTTGTAAATGAGTTAGGCGGAATGCGCCGAGTTTTTTTTACTCCTGTCGTTCGAAGGCGAATCGAACGGAGTTATACAGTCCGGTATTGAATATGAAGGAAAGGCTTGAATTAAGTAATATTTAAATTCATTTTATCATTCAACTTTGCCGATTATTCCGGGGAAACTTACGATAAACTTTATTAATTGGGGCTAATCAAGATTATTCCGTTTCTCAGGCTGCTTCTCTACAAAGAAAAGTAGAAAGCCGAACTTTTAAAAAATACGAAGTTGATAAAAAAAGTATTTTTTTTCAATGTTCTATCGAATTACAAGTTAAAATTTAACTAAAAAATTCCTGCGAAGCCTTACCCGTTTCGAGGAAAAGCCCAACTAAACCGATGATTAAGCCCCGCCTCAGCCCCGAGAATCCCGCATATTTTTCAGCCTCCCCGAAAAGCCTGAAAAACAGGCTCCTGCCGTTTCATTTAATGCAGTCGCAGCCGCTCACAATTAACTTCCGGCGCGGCTAAATAACCGCCGGTAATTATTAATCGATCCGCCGCTCATTTCCCATGTGTACCGACTGTTTACTGGGCGTCGAAGACGCCACCCCGAAGAGTCGGGACTGTTTTTTCAAGCGTTTCTTTAATAATAGGCAGGAGAATTTTACCATTTACTTCTAATTGTGAATACGCCGGTTTTTAATTGTGGAAAGGTAAAATTTCCTATTTTGATATGACGTTTTTACGTGTAATATAAAAATTGCTACTTTCACTATTTATTAAATGGAAAAAAATGTTTGAAGATTGTTTAATACAATACTTATTGTCAGACACTTGTGATCTCATTTAGAAATAATCCGTCAATCAATAAATCACGTTCACTCGAGGTGCATACTTCAATCATCCATTCTCACCGATAAATTTTTCATCTAGCATACTCTCATAAGATCAATACCGCGTCGTTATAATGAATTCCGTGTCACGCCTGCCAGAAGACAATGAAAAACCCTTCACATCGCAGCCACACGACAATCAATTAAAATACATTTGCCGCACACAATACTTCAGCCGCCATTTATTATTTAAAGCCAAAGACGCCGAAAGCTCGGCCTCCCCCCTGGAAACTGCGGAGAAACTACTCGGGAAGCTAATTAACCGCGATGCCCGCGAAACTCGCTCGCGGAAGTCGTCCGGCATCGGCGGCGCGCTCAATTAGTTAAGAGCCGCAAGCACGCTGCATTTTTCGGCCTCCTCTCTCCTCTCCTTTCGGAGAAAGCAAAGTCCCCCCCGAGTGCGCGCGCGCAAGTAAAAATACTCCCGCCCGAAATAGTGCCCTGTCCGCCGCGCGCCGCGGATGTTCCCCCCTTGGCTTTTTTTAAGGCGCTGCCGAGGCTGAGCCTCGCCGCGGGAGGTATACTTTTCCGATATGGAATTTCAGCTTTTTCAAAGTACTCTATCGCGCGAGGCGCCGAAAATAAACGTCCAAGCGCTGCGCGCACGCGGCAATAAACAATTGCGTAAAGAGAGCGTGCACGTGCGCTTCCACTCTCGTTTCGTTTCGTTTTTTTTTTCGCGGCGCGCTTCTTCATCCGCCGCGAAGAAATCGTCCCAAACGCCGCTGGAGAGAGAGAGAGATAGAGAGAGAAGAAGGAGGGAGCAGAGAGACGCTAACTAACGCTCGCGTCGAGAGATTTAGGATTTCTGCCTTTCAAGTGGCTAATGATTTAAGCGAATTTGTTCGCCGCCGCGGTTTAAAATTAATCGCCGGAGGTGGCGATGCTTTATGGGGACACGTGTACGCGGAGTGCCGTCTCGTATTTCCCGCTGAATCAACCTGGACGCTGTCTGCCGCCGCTCGCTCGCTCGAGTTGTCAAGTCCGAGTGAGACATGCGTCGGAGAGCCGGAATTAGGGGAAAGCCGCGCTCCTCCTTTTATCCTTAGCTGCGATTGAGTGCCTCTGAAGCTGCTAAAGCATCAAACCAGTAATAAAGAAGCGAACGGGGCTTCTTCGGCTCTGCCTCGAGAATAGAATTGAATTTCTATTAGGTTCAACGGGCAGAAAATGAATTTCTCCCTCTCTCCTCAAAGATTAAGCGCACTCGGCATGAAACTATTGAGATTGCGTCTAGCCCCAAAGGAGCATCGGACTTTCTGGCATAAAATTTAACGGCTCGTATCCATCACATCGCGCGAAACTTTTGCGCGCACCGTTCCCCAAATATCCGCGGGGGAAGCCATTAGAATTCAGTTGAACTTTATAACGGCGCTTAAAAGGAAGCCTTACCGGCAAGCGTCGGCCGGTTAACTCGTTCGTTTGGCTAATGGCTGAAAAGTGCCCCCGAGCTTTCGGTACGCACTCCCTTGATTCCGAGCTTTCTTTATACGGCCTCGTTCCGTATACGTATCGAAAACGGTTTAAAGTCCATAAGTTATTTACGCGCGCGACCGCGGCGAATTCCTCTCTTTTTTCGAGAGAGAGAGAGAGAGATTGCTTTTTAAGCGTCGAGTGTCGAGGCCCGTAAGGGCGCAGTATAGTTTTTTACGACTCCGTTACACCTTCTCGCTGCAGTTCCTTCGGGGCATTTAAACCTTCAATACTTAATGCGAGCTTACAAGTCAGCCGTAAATTATACAGCCGAGTCGAAGCAAATATTGGAAGTTTACTCGCGGCCTAACCGACAAACAACTCAAGTTTGCGCTGCGATAACAATGAAGTATATGCGCGCGGAACGATTAATCATGCAAGGAGCTGCGCAGCAGCTCCGAGGCGCTTTCTCTCTCGAGTGCGTTATGCGCCATGACTTTTCGCCCGTATCTCCTCAAATATTCAATGAAATAACACAAATAATTCCAAAGCGCGCGGCAACTCTGCTCGATTACGTTTGCCTCCGATTACAGACTGGTTCGCGTGTCGGCCGCCCGTTAAAGACCCCCGCAGATATCGGCTTCGGCCGGCTAAAAGAAAAGCGGCTTTTCTCCTCTGTGTGTGTGTGTGTGTGTGTGTCTTTTGACCCGGGGACTATTTTAACCGGCTGTATAAATTTACGTGTCGCCTGAGAGCGGGCACTTCGTCTTTTTAGTGAAGGAGCCTCTGCCCTTCCTGCTTCTTTTTTTTTCTCTTGCTTTTCTTTCGGGAATCTTATCGGGCGGGGTTTCGGGCTTTTGTTATCGGTTGTTAATGGGTTGTTACTGCTTTTTTTTTATCAGCTGCAAGAGTGTGTCGTGGGTGTACTAATTTGCTAATATCTTGTAGTTTACGATTCTTTTCCGTGTCGATGTCCTTGGAGATCGAGAAGCTTTTAGCTTGAATCTACTTTAATTTAATTAAAATGTTAAATTTTACATAATTTTAAGCCTTCATGTCATCCGTTTAATAAACGTTTAAAATTTAGACACTTTAAATACTGCGTGGACCAATCATTTGGCAAGACGAGTAAAAGAAACGAATCCAAGTCGTACGATCTTGCGAAAGCGCAAAAACTCCATCGACCACAACGGTCGCGTTAATTCTCAGATCAGAAAATGCAGCGGCTGAGTTCCTAAGGCCTTTGACTAATCCCCGTCGTCCTCTCGGGGGAAATAAAAAGTGCTCTCGCGCTCTCCGCGAGGGGGAGAGGAGAAGAAGAGCGCGGCAGTGTAGCGCGGCCGTAGTTTGTGATAAGCGCTTGATCCTCGTCAGGCGACGAGACAATAGACCCGGACAAATGGTTCAACCCGTCACCACCGAGAACAACAACTCCGCCCTCGATATGGAGTCCCTTGAAGAGATGCTTCGTAAGGTAATAATGCACACCCACGCACTTTGTTTATTTTCCAATAAATTTTTCGACCTCCCCGCGAGGTCTGGCTCTTGGGTAATATTTTACATCGGGTATGTTAATGTGCGAAAATATATTAGTAATCGAATTTAATAATATTTTGAGTGCAGAATAATCACAGTTTATTTAGGCAGCATTATTATTAGTAAAGTAAATAAAGAATCGAAATTGTAAATAAAAAAAATTAAGTGTATAGCAGCGATAACCGGGACAAACTACGTAAGAATAAAGTCACACGAGCACGCAAAAGTGTAATAAATAGTAAAGCTCAAACGCCGTTTGATTTTTCACGTGATATAAGTTAAAATTAAACCTACTACTACTTATATATGTTAAAATTAAACTACTCGCCTGTTGTTTGCATATTTTATTACGCAGCATGCATATTATTTTAATCACAAAATTATTACAATTACTTTTAATTGTTTTTAAATGAAAGCTGTTTCCAAACAGAATTAAACAAATTATGCAGAAAATGCACTCATGCAGCCTTTTCCTGGTAATTCAAGCGAAAAATTGAATATTGGAATAAAGATTAATTAAAATCACGTGGTTATTATGACATTTAATTTTCGCTGCATCGCATTTACCTTTGTAATTTAGCTCTCTGCCAGGAAATGCAAAAAAATCAGTTCAGCATTTAACAAGCAATAAATCAGTAATAAGATACCTAATAGAGAAATTAATAAAATGAAAGGGAAAAAACTCGCAGACAGCAAGAATCCATTACAACAGCGGCCGTAAATCTCGATCGATTTGCATAAAGCAAAACTAAAAAAAAAAGGCTTAGCAACATTTTTTGAGCGCGCGTTGAAGCGAAGGAAAGCCGCGGTGGCCGATTAGTCTCAAGGCTTTCCACGTCTCGCCCACGTCTCTCGGCTCGCAGATAGTAAAGCTGCCACTCCTAAGTTCGCTCGCGCCTTGCGTGAAATGTCGTTTGTATGCGCGCGCACGCCCGGCCAATATAATTTCAGAAATTCGCAACACCTCTCTCGCCGCGAGAGGCGATATTCTCTTTCAATGGACCGATTGAATAGCCCCGCGCGGTTCTTAATTGCACCGCCGCCGCCGCCGCGACACGGAAAAATTGTGGAATGAAAGAGCGATTAAGTTGCTCTCGGAAGCTACGCGTTTCTTGGGAGGTAATTAGATGCTAATGCGAGGACGTAAACAGGGTGCCCGAGTTATTTATTGTTATTCGTGTTACGATCTTGTCTATTAAATTTATGGTATGTTTTATTGCCTCGGTTAGATTATGAAATTTGTCACAATCGGACTTAATGCTTAGAGGCATTTATATCCAGAGAATTTTCAAAATTTATAACTAAATCAGGTTTACAGTGCTTCCCGCAAAAATAATTTCAACTCGTAAGAATTTTTATTTTTTTCAATGTATCAACAATTATTGTTAACTGCTGCTAATTACGAGAGGAAAAAATATACAAACAATCGCGGTTATTCCGTCAATAGCAGAAATATCCAAGCGACGTTCTCTCCAGGGTTTCTCAAGCGCATTCAGCCGCTTTCTACGAATAGATCTTCCTCTCAATTACGCGCATTACTTAACGGTCAAAGGCACAAAGTGACAAAGCTCAGCCTCGACTCTCGCTTTTCTTCGAGTACTCCCGACAAAAAAAAAGGCCGAAGCAGCGCGACTGTCACGTTTTATTGAGAGAGAGAGAGAGAGAGAGAGAGAGAGAGAGAGAGAGAAGGCGGCTTTCTCGCCTGCTTACGCAAGCCGTTGAAAAGAAAATCTGGATTAAGCCGAGAATCGCTTTCGCGCAGAGCCCCTGAATGCCGCGGCAAGCGCTTTTCAAACGTCTGAATGGACCACTTAGCGCGCGGGCTTAGATAAACCAAGAGGCCCCGGCATTCTTTTCTCGAGCGCACGCACAGGTTTTCAAGCTCGCGAGGAGAGAGAGAAAGAGAGAGAGCTTTCTCCCGTACTTATCCCGCTCGATTCGCCTCGAGCTTGCGGCAAATTAATTCAGAAAATATCTGCGAATTCCCGAGTGAATTTTCGTTCGCTATCGAGGTCGCGCGATTGCCGTAGAATACACAAAGCCGAACGAATCAGCGCCGGCAAAAACGTGCGAGCGCAGAGTAATAGTCACGGCGCCGCAGCTGATATCATCTTCATATTTACCAACCGCGCGCGGCGCGCCAGTAAAGGACGAAAAAGAAAAAAAAAGATCCGAGAAAACGGGCGTAAAAGGCGCTTGGGTATACGCGTACAAACAAGGAAAGCCTTCGCTCAAAGACTCGCGCCGAGCGTTTTACTGGCCCCTAAAGCTTTACGCGCTCATATACTAATGGAAAGAATTCTCGCGCGGCGATTTCCGCCACGTGTGGCTGCGCGCCACAACTTTTTAAAGGCGCGCGTAAAATCGCCAGCCGGAGAAAGGCTTTATGCGGGATAAGCGCCGGGAATATTAATGACCGCAGTAGCTTTCAGATATTTTTCCCTGAGTTTAGTCGCTTTTTATCAGGGGACGATTGCTTGGTTTGCTTCGTATCGGTGCCTTTGATAGAAATAAATCTGCTTATGCGATTAAAAAAATTGAGAAAATTATCAGTTCATATTGGATCTGTACTTTTTAAAATTATCCATTAAGCGTGTAGCAGCATTAAGAAAATTAGCAATAATTGCCAAGAATAAAATTAAAATGAAGACTAATCGGGCAAACTTCAACATAATAGATATATACAAGCTTGCATGCGTATGTACTGTTTTATTTATGCTCTGCGCAATCGAGTAAAAGCGCCCAAATGAAGACAAACGAGTAACATTTGAGAAGGTTCCCAGTCGGCAGACTGAAAAATGTTTGACGCAGAAGCGCAAATGAAAAACAATAAATTCCATGTCGAACGATTATTGCCTCGGCGCAGCAACGAAAACGCGAATTGACGCGACATCAGCGTTATTTAGCAGTAGTAAAAACGAAATTTGCCTTCCGCCGTCGAATTCGACAAAGAAAATCAGCGCTCGCTAGAAAAGTAGGAAAAACCTGTCGCGGCTGCAGAGCGAGACAAACGAAAGTCGCAAGAAACGCTTGGCCCGCGTCGGTCCCCGCGGCCTTTCCTCCCGGTTATCAAAGCTCGAAATCGCAGCCGGAATCGCAGTATAATGCCTCTCCCGAAGCTAATGGAAAAGCCCGAACAAACGAAGGCGTTATCCGCGCTCGAGCTCATTTTCGTATTTCAGGGATTCTCGCGCGAATGAAAAAGCGCCCGACGGGGGAGGAATGCCCCCTTGCTTTCCGTAATGCGGCTTTAATGTCGGGCTCTTTGACGATTTTACACTCGCGTCAAATGCCCGGCTAGATTTTTACGCGCGTTCGTGCAGACATTTTTCATTTCCTCCCGCACTGCCCTCCCCCCTCCAGAATTTTCTCTATTTCTCGCGTGGCGTGGATTTTTCTCTGTCGTCCTCCGCGTCGCTGCTGCTGTTTTCTTTTTTTTTTTTTTTTTTTTTGCTGCTGCTGCTGCGTTTCGACACTCGACGTTTGTTTTCTCCGGCTCTTTTTAACTACGCCGCGCGAAAGGACTTTCGTTTTATTCTTCTGCCGACGTAATAATGTGTCGCGGTTCTTTTTTTTTTTTTTTTTCAGGAAAAGGGGGTTTTGTTGCCGCTAGTGAAATTACAAATTTGTCACGTTTCTTTTGAGCTGTTTTTGTGAGACTCGTGACATCAGGACAGGCTTTTCTTAAATTAATTTGCTCTCTCTAACGTTAACTTTAATCTCTTTGCTCCTGAACTTTTACACAATTCAGCTCGACCGTGTAAAATTTGTAAAACAAATAATTTTGTGTCTTAACATCTCAAAGGTAAAAATATGCGGTGACATAATTTTCCATTCTTTCGGCTTAACGAGCAACTTCCAGTTGAATCAAAGCAGAGAATGAAAAATTATACGTCTAACACAGCCTCGCACGTCGCAGCCGCAATCATGAAAAGAAAGCCGTGGCGAAATAAAGCACGAACCGTCAAAAAAATTTTCGCGCCAAAATCGAAAAAACAAAGAAACTCGAGGCTAACAACGGAAAAAGAAGCATCCCTCGGCCTCTCGGTGCCGCTCACGTATCTCCTTTCCTCTTGTTCTCTCCTAACTACCTCTCTGCCCTTTCTCCTTCTTTCCCTCTCCTCCATCCACTTGGCCTCGCTCGCGGACAAATGCACTTTAGCCGCCGGTGGTGCGGCGACGCTGCCGCCACCGTCGCGCGGATCGCGTCAATTAAAATTCGCTATCGTCAATTTTCATAGAATCCCCCCTCGACTTTTCGTACAGCTTCGACGACGAGCGCGTCTTTCACGCGGCGGCGCGATCGATTGTGCGCGCTATTCTCTCTGCTTCTTCGTTCTTTTTTTATCGTGCGAGCGATCGCGAGTCAGACGGGGATTCGAGGAAATTAATTTTTCGAGCTGAAAGGTAGGCGTGCGATATGACAGGGAGGAGGATTTGGGGATTTGGCTTTGCCTTTGAAGGGAGAAAGATTGAATTTTAATGGCGACGTTTCAAAAGTTTTTAGTCGAATCCTGTTTTTAGAAAAATACGTAAAGTTCTTTCGGACGCTTTGTTCACTCTCGCGCTGCAAAGCGGCTGTAATTAACGCAGCTTTTCCTTTGAAAAACGACTTTAAAAAATAATCCCCCTGAATAAGCAGTATACACTCTGATTTCGAACGGCCGGCCCGCCTTTGAAAGCCGCAGAATTTTCTATTCCTCGCGTATACAAAAGCGTAACGCGGTGCGCCTTACCAGAAGCCGCTCCGCTCTCGGCCCCTTTGTCATTTAAATAGGAAAGAAGTCGCGACAAACCTGCGCTTCGTGAAACGTTGGTCGCGCGGAGAAAAGCTTAAAAACCAGGCGAAAGTCTCTCTCGCCACATTTATTATTCAGCGCATCTAAGTATATCCGGAAGGCGGAAAGGGCGGTAATTCCTCAAAAAAAAAAAAAAAAAAAAAAAAATAGGGCCGCGCCGAAGAAAACAATCAGCCGGCGCGGCTTTTAGCGCTGACACAGAGCCGGCGAGTTAAAAATGAGATCATTCGCGAGCACTTTGGAGGGACGCCGGGCGCGGAGCCGCTTTGTCGCAAAATCGTGCGAATATTTCAGCCCGGCTTTCTTGCCGCCGCCGCCGCCGCCGCCATCAATATAATAAGAGCCTCGTGCGCGACGCGCTTTTTTTTTTGGCCCCCGGAAAATGGAAATAAATAGAGGGCGCGCATCTGCGCTTTATCAATATTGCAGAGCCGGCTTTGTTTTTTCTCGGCGATATCGGCGGAAGGGGCGGATTCGGATGGGGGTTGTCGCGCGGAGGAGGCTGAATAATCGATGACGGGAAGGGATAATGCGCTGCGGCGAAGGAGTGAATTCGAAACTAGAGCTGATGATCTCGCATGGGCTTTTGGCCCTTTTGTTTTTTTGCCCCGAGCCGCGGATTGTTTATGCATGCGGGGGGCCGCTTTTCGAGCCGTTCGCCACGCCGGGATGATTGGTTGCCCTGCTTTTTTCACTGCTTTCGGGAAACAAAGGGCATTTCCACGATTAGACTTGCAAATGTTCGCTTTTATCGGTAAAGATTAATGAGTTAAGCGGTAAAGCAATTCATTTTCTGTCGCTGCTTTGATATATATAAAGGCAGGAATTAACGCCACCTCGGACGCGAGCAATAATTTTATTTAATTAAACGGTGCAATACGTAAACGTCGAGCTGGAAGCGCAAAAAAAAAAATGAGTCGCCCGCCGATTAGCTCGTCAGAGCGACAGTAATATTGAAAAATCGTTTCTCCCCGCCTGGCTTCTCATCGCGTTCGCGTCAGGCGCAGCGGCTCGGCAATCATTCACAAATAGGCTGAATGCTTCTCGAGCCCGCTGGTAATTAAACCTGCCGAGGGATGGAGACTGAGATCTTTCCGTCTGACCTCGATGTCGGAGGAGGTTTCCGCGGAAGCGGAAGGGAAGAGGGAGAGCTAAAAATATGATTGACGAGAGCCGTGTCTTTTCATATCTGACGTTGCTTCTGTTTCATGGCGCGAGAGTCGAGGCGACGTGTCGCCGACGGGGGAGAGATTTGCAGTTAATTGGACACAGATGTCGTTTCTTGTAATAAAATTTTTATAACTTCAAATAGAAATAATGCATAATCAAGCATCCTTTGTAAGAAAATTCAAATGCCGATTTCCCCACCGAGCTCTCATTAAATAATTCCGCCTTCGGAAGCTCTAATCAATAACCCATGAAATTTTAACTCCAAATCCGTCGAAAGTACGCACCGAAAACTAGGACAGCAGCAAAATCAGGGCAGTCCGTATCTCCTCGTCGGCTCAGCGTAAACCCCTCCCACCTCGCCTCGAGCGCCCCTGAAAACCCTATAAAAAGAACCTCGGCCGGGGGGGGAGCACCTTAGCGAAGTACAATATCCAGATCGAGATAGCCTTGCGGTAGCGACTTAATTTTCGCTGACGAGGCGAACGCGGCAGCGAAGGCCCGTAGTTTCCGCCGGCGAAAGGCCGACAAACGCCAAAAAATAACTGCCGGCTTTTTATCGAGAAGCTGACGGAGTTACGAGGAGGGTGCAAGGAATTTCTAGGGAAGAGAGCCGTCGACTCGGTTTTACTGCGAGGAACGAGTGATTTAGCCGGGCGACAGTTGGCAAACTTTAGCGGCGATTCTGAGAATGTAGGGAAATCATTAGGACCGGCTCCTTTATTCGTGCTTATGGTCGATGACCTTTTGTACGCCACTTGTACGTTTACTCGGATAAGTAACTCGTAAAATGGGATATTAACAAGTGAAGATCAATGTACGAAATGAATTTTGTTTCATTATTTTATTTCATAGTTTTTTCTGCGTATTATAGTCTGAAGCAATAATTTCGTAATAAAGACGGAATTTTCTTTCTTTCGAGTTGATAAAACAACAGCATCCTTCAAATAAGAAACTACAAATCTTGGCACAATGGCAGACGGCAAAGCCGAGTCATTAAAACAGGAAAACACTATTTCGCTCTTTTACACCATACCTCGATCCCGCAACAATGCCGTTCCTTTCTCATTCGTACTGTATAAGCCATAACCTCGTAAAAATTACGACTCGCATTCTTCTCCGGCACCCCATATAAATAAGGCATTAGCCGCTTTATCCTGCATTTAATTCCGCGCAACCAACGCCGGAAAATGAAGCGGATTTCCGCGCGGGGATAAATATCAAAGTCGAAAGCCGTGTTTCTCCGGAAGGTTTAATGCCTCCCCTTCTCCCCACCACCGACGTGACGATGCTCACGAGTGCAAGCTCGTGTTTTTTTTCAGGCCCATCCGTGTATATATATATAAGATTGAAAAATCCGAATGTCCGCCGCCCCCGTATTTATATCGTCTTATCGGATTTTCAGCCATTGTTTAGTTCTTTGTGAGCTGGACGTGTGCGGGGGACAGATAGGAGACGAGGAGGAGGACTTTTGGCCGAAGTATCGCCTTTGCTTTTAGTTTGGACGGCTCGGGAGATTAATGGAGCTAAGAGAGGAGCGGTTTATTCAAATTGGACTGTTTTAAAGGAAATGTGTCATGCCAGAAGGTTATTTATGATTCCGGCTGTCTTATTTGCAATTATGGGGAAGATAGTTCTTTGTATTTTTAAGCCAATTACGCAATTACACTTTTCGGTTGAATTAGATCAGAATTCTTGATTTAGAAAGAATGTTTTCGTATGTTGTGAATAGTCGTAATAGGAAGACTAAAGGTTATATCTCGGAATCCACTTTCAGCTAAGAAAAATTGAAACCATAAAGTACAATTTCGAATAAACTGGAAAAATGTTTTTTTTTTCTCGCAATATGTAGTAAACTCTTTCAAATCTTAATGAATTAGGTCCCTAATGTTTGTACTGTTTTTATTACAAAATTTTTGAAACTGTTTATTATAATGTAAACTTTTGGGATATCGATCGGGTAAACATGTGTATTTTATAAATAGATGACATTTCGTGTACGTCGCACACCTAGGAGAAATAAATGTAGTATACTGTTCTTGAAACGCCAACAATTTATAAAGTACATGTGCAGGACCGAATGTCGAGAACCATTTCTTTCGGCTCACGAACTTTCGGATAAATTAAATTAAAAGACGGCTCAAGGTAACACACCGAATAAGCAATATTTCATTAATATACAATTTTTTAACAGAGTTCAGACAACAAATAAACCCTCCTATTGTTTGGTAACTATGAATTTTCAATGAAATTCTTTTAATGCTCTAAAATGTCTTGAGCGCATCAAATTTAATTTGTTATAGTTTCAAGCATTATGAAACTGCAGTACATTGACCCGAAAGCGACTAGCCAGCGGAGCATCTTATTTATCCCCTCCTGCAACTAAATCGAGCCCCGAGCCAAACAATACATCTCCTCCAAAAGAGCGAATCGGGCTTAAAATTGAAAAAGCCCGCTCCCTGCGGAGCTTTCGCAGTCCTCTCTCTCTCTCTCTCTCTCTCTCAAAAGCTTCGCGGGCTCGCAATAAAAGTGTCAGTTGCAGAGGGCCGGGCGGCGCGCTGGATTTGCCGCGATTAGAAAGGCGCCCTTCTCCTTACGTTCGCCCGGCGCGGATCGATTTCGGTGTACACACGAAGCGTTCCCCCCCTGCAAGCAAACCACTGTGTTTGCCCAGATATTTATGTCGGCTCCTGCCATAAACACTCGACGGAATAAGATCCCGTTTGCGGAGTGAAAGAGAGAGAGAGAGAGGGAAGCTAGTGGTAATTCTGTTTGCGGCAAATAGATTTCAGGGGGAAGGAAGATTTAATCGAGCTTCGCTGGCTGCAGCCGGCTTTCCTTGGGACGGAAAATTATTTTTTCGCGACCTCTGGAAATAATGGTCCGTTGACGTTCCGCCGCGGACGTTTGTTTGCTTGTCGGAGAGTGACTTTTCGGCTTTGCCGCGCTGCTTCTTGGAGCGTCGAAAGAGTTTTTGAGAGGAAAATTATTCAGCTTATACGGTAATATAATTTTAATCGTGCCAAGAACTATTTCATGCCGTATAAGAGAATATTTAAAATTTGTTACTTTACAAACTTTTGTAATCTGTTAGGTACGTAAACAAATGGCTTTTAAACTTTAGAAATATTACATCATTTAGTGGAAATATCTGCTTTCCAGTACATTAAATCTAATGTGTACACTTTAGGAATCGGGGATACGATGTATTTGAAGTCCACGACTTGGAGCTTAAACACATCCGACTTTAGTCGTTTAGAGTTATGATCTTTGGGGTATCCAAGAGGTCTTAATTTATGTAAAGGTATGGTTTGCCGATTTCCACCCCAATTCATATTCTGATAAGCCTTCTTATACTCTCAGCAGTAATTTTCGATTTTTAAAAAGCCGCAAAAAATCCTTTCCCCGTACAAATCAGCGATTTAAAATTGTTTCGCAAAAAATTTAATAAAACCGAGCCGAGTTATCGAATGAAATATTATTTGAATATAAATCAAGAGCTTTAATAGAACTACGCAGAATTCTCGGCCTGATCCAGCCCGGCAACTGTTACACCGAGGTAATTAAACGAGAGAGAGAGAAGCTGCGCTCACACGAAATTCAAGAAAGCGAACGTGACCAGCCGGCCGCGTTTTCCAATAACTTTTTCCGGGGGCAGACCCGAGACAACGCCGGGACCGGGAGAAAGGGAAAAGAAATGATAACCGAGCGACGCAATTAAATTCCCGGGGCCGGCGGCTGCGAGAGAGAGAGACTCATTTTTATCAATTAGAGCTCGCGCGAGAAGTCCTCGAGGAAGTGAGAGCAAGGAGCGCCCGAGTACTTACACGCGGATGCTTGTAGCAATTCGGGCTTAATCTTCATTCGTCTTGCTCGTCTTCGGCTCTGCTGCTTCTTTCTTGCCGATGCCGAGTGCAGCTCAGCTGTTCTATCAAAGAGAAGTATCAATTGCAAAGTGCAAGCAGATTCCCGTAAAAATCCCCATCGTCTTTGGGAAATTTTGCCGAAAATGAGAAAATTTCTCGCCTCCCGCGGCAAAGCCACTATTCAATCATCCGTAGCGACATTTATCTCAATTTCCCGTGCAAAGAGCGGCCACACCCTCGTTACCCATAATCTCCCTTCCACTCGGCTGCTCAAAAATCCACTCCCCCCGGCGAAAACTATCCTCCGAAAAAAGAAAGCCGCTCGTAGGTCGTCGGTGACACGCGAGCGCTTATCGCGTTTCCGGCCTCGCAATTTCCCCGAGAAATGATCTAATAAAGCCGCCGGGGGAGGAGGGGGACAGTCTCCCTTATCGGGCCGCGTTGCATCTGCGAAGGCGATTTCCTTTAATGACGACGTCGACGCGACGAGAGAGAGAGCGCGATAAACTAGTTCCGAGCGAAAGGGCGAGAGATTTTTTTTTTCGTGGGATGCCAAGCTTCGGCCCGTCGCCCCTGACTGCTTTAGGAGATGTGGCGCAGCTATGGAATGGCCGGCGCTGTTTTTCGCATTTTTCGTATGCTTTCATCACCTTTACTTTTAGGAGAGATTAGAGTTGCTATCTATGCTTTTTCGGGATTTATTTTTCTGAATTATTTAAGAAGGAGGACAAGAAAAGCGGTCTTTGAAAAGTAAACAATCTTAAAAGTACAATTTTGAAAATATCAAATTAGAAAGTTATTGAGAAAAATTTGCTCGTCTAGATAAAGTTAGAAAAAAATCTAGCTACGATAGTCGCAATATCTTTACAAATTGCAGAAAGATAAACTGGAAAGATATCTGTAATAATAGAAGAGCACAGATATTCTTTTTTGAAATATTACTGTCATTTCTTATCGTCTTTCGGACTAGCAGTCAACATTTTTTACACTAAAATCCAAGGGTAAATAGAATTTTATACTCTAAACAATTTCAAATCGTTTAAAACGCATTGATTAAAAGTAAAAATGCTATTCGATCGAGAGTCAGCGAACAATTAGACCGAACGCCGAGCTAAATATCGGCCGTTTACAATCGCATCGCGTTCCTGAAAAATGCGGCGCGTGCCGCTCGATACATCCAGTCGTCCGGCTCTCCCCCGGCCATTTAAGGCTCGTTTCAGCGACTATCGGCTACTTTTTTTTTTCGCTGCTTTTTGCAGACGAGGGTCCCTCAAGTGGCCATTCAAAACGTCAAAGCCAGCGTTTCTCTCTTAGCTCTGCGTATATCGGCACACCGATTCCTCCCGTGTTTGCCCTCGCATCGACGGCTTTGTTTGCCCGGCCGATCCTTATAGTTCGGCGAGCGGGACACATTGAGCACACTGCATGTAAGGGGGGATAACAATCTTTGCGGGCTTCCCGCTCGTAGCTTTTGTTTTCCGCCAGGTATTTAGCGGGATTATTTGCCAATCTTTTGCTATTGCGACTGTAGTACTTTTTGAAAATTCTTTAAATTGAGCCAGCAAACTAAGCGACTTGCTTTAGGTTTACTTAATCGCCTCTCTGCATTTACCCGTGCAATTCGATCAGCCGGCGCTTGTTAAAGTTTAACAAAAGAACACACAGCAGAGGGATACAATCGAACTCCGTCGAAAGAATCGAGTTTAAAAAAAAAGAGCAGACGGCGAGGATAACGAAATGAACAGATACAAGCAAGAATGTGTAAGATAACTACCGCGGCGGAAAGGGCAAGAGAGGATGGATGAATGGAACAAAAGCGCGCGTATCAGTCGAGCTGCAGAGCCGTAAACAAAAGGGTGAAAAAAAACACGCATCCGGAAGTTCGGATCGAGTTAAGAATTAAGAGAGGTATATATCGATCGCTCGAGCTTTCAGCCTTTTTTTTTTTATCGGCGACGTCCTCAGATAGGAAAACTTTGGGGGCCGCGCGCACTTTTAAAAGCAGAAAGTGTTTTCATCTTCCGGGTGCGCGGCGGCGGCGGCGGCGGCGGCTCCCCCTTTTACAAATTAAATGGACTTTCGGCGCGATACACTCGGCGCGCTGAGTGAGCTTGCGCACCTGAAACGGGCTTTTAAGCCCTGGAAATCGATACGACGCGAATTTCAAGCTTGCTTTTTGATTTGGAGAGTCGGCGCGAGCTTTTGCCGGATTCCGTGCTTGTTCGCCGCGGGAGTGCACGTTCTTGCTCTTTAGTTTTCGACACTTTTTCCCAGCGGAAAGTCACTCTTCTCTGCCGAGAAACAAACAGTAGATTACATTTAACGGCGAAAGCAACGCGCCACCTAAATTCCTCATCTCGGCAAGCTTCCTCTCGTGAATCAGCGGGGGCAAGTCTGGATCCTCGAGAAAAAAGGAAACAGGAGCCGAGCAGAATGACGAGGGGATGACTCGGCGCGCGATAGCCGACTTATCTCCTTCGTCAAAGGCGACGTCCGGCGTTGCGTCCAATTCGGCCGGGATATCAGGCATTAGCCCGAGCCGCGGATTATAGACGCCGGGGGATTTCCGAGGACGGACTCGATACGGGAGGAGAGCGCCGGTGGAGAACAGCTGGCTGTTATTGGCTACCGGCGGAAGCTGCCGAGGAAGGCTGCTGGATATATCCGAAGTAACAACTGTAAAATCTTGTTAGCGGGCGTATTCCAGAGAAATCGAATGAGAGCAAGTGACGGGGGATAATCGTTGCGGATCAGTTTGTAAATGGATTCGAAGCGAAAGTGCTTTTTTAGGCTCTTTTTGCAGATATCCCGCAAAAATTTCGTGGAAGATAGACTGAAAAAAATGAGGGGTTTTTCGCCGGGGTAAAAGCAAAGACACTCGCAACAATGGAATATCCTTTGAGAAGCCGGCATTTTTTTTGAAATTCCTCCTCTCATTCGAGATAATAGACGTGTCATTCTCCACTCTGCCGCGTCCCTCGGAAAAGCCGCCCAGCTTCCACCCTTCAATCGTACCCGGGGCCCTGTGTACACGTCGGATCTCTTTCCGCCGTATTACGAGATCCTTTTGAAAACGGGCGGCGGCATTATTCAGACACGCAGCAGGGCGCGCGCGGCGTAAAATCCAGGAGCGGCGCGCGCGTATCCTCGCGGATAGATTACCGTCTTCCGAGAAATACGATGTTGTGTGCATTCGCGAATAAACTCCCGCATTGGCGAGAAAGAGAGAGAGTGAGAGAAATCGCGCAATTTTTAAAGGAACGAAAGGAAGAGGCGGACCCGGGTTTAAGGGTTTACATGCTTTCTCAGCTCAACCGCTCAGCTTTTATTCGCCCTTAGGCGTCGTGTAATTTCCTTTAAAATTGTTCGGATTTTTCTTCGAATTTCCCGCGCACTATGCGTCTTATTAAAGCGAGGATTTTCCGTTTTCTTTTCTGAAAAAAAAGGAAAAAAATGAATATCTAACTGCGCTGCAGTTTATATCGGGGAGAGGGCCGATGAGCATAATATCGGAGGGTCTGCACTGGCGCTCCTTCTTGGTCGCGTAAAAGCCGCAATAAAATAGGTCTCGCGCGCGGGACGCATCTGGGTTACGAGCTTCGCAGGCCGGTAGCTCTTGGCTTTATCTCGAGCGCGCGACTCTCCGAGTTTCCGGCAATTTTTCGAATGCTTCTTCGGCGCCGGGGCTTCCGGCGCGCTCGGATTTTCGAAATTCTCGCCGATTGTTTATCGCGCGCTGCATCGAAAAGGGATGTGCTCTTGCACGGCGAGACACGCGTGCTTTTGTATGCAAATTTACAGCTACTTCCATTAGGTTCGTTTTATTTAATTTTTGTTTTTTTTTTCTTTTTGACTGGATCTAAAGAGTTCGAGGTCGTAAAGCCAGACCTGATCAGGCAAGAAGCTCCATGAGCCTTTGAGCATCTCATTCGTCAGTCGGCAGCTAATTCTCTCTTTAGCTCGTATAACCTCGGAGCTCGCTTTACGCCGAGCAACAAAAAGCAGGGAATCTCGCGCGATCGTCCGCGCCCGGGGGCTCTTTCTTTCCGTTCGTAAATTCGGCGATCGGCCGTGAAAGAAAAAGCCCGCGGCGAGATCTCACTGGCCCCCGGTAATCCCCCCCGGGGGAGCTTCTCGAATTTGGCCCGCGCGTTTTAAGGCTTTCATGAGCTGAAAACGATCGTTCGCTCCTTGCTCTTATTTTTGCAGCGCGCGCGCGCGCGCGGGGCCGAGAGATAGGAGGAAAAGTTCTTCTCGCCCCTCCCGGAACTTTACGAATAAATTTCCTGCTACGTATGCCGCGCGTTTGCTTTATTCTTATTTTGCAGCGCGATGCAAAGGCGAGAGCCCCGGCCTTTTATTGGGTCGAGTTTAGATTTCTCTTGAATTGTGGGGAGATCCGATAAAGAAGCTTTTTCTGCTTGCTGCGTTTTCGCATCTCTTTTCCAGAGGTTGGTCCTTTTCAGAAAAAGCGTACAATTACTTTTTTTTTTCCTTTATAGAGTTATTGCTGCGCTGCGACCATGTACTCTGACGTACAATTACTTTACACGAGTGGATCTTTATATCAGGCCTCATTTATGCCTCTCAAATTAAGAAAACAAACGTCCCGTAGAATAAAAGCAGCCACTTCGTAATTCAGGTCGAATCAGTTTCTTCGTTTGCGAGCTCAGGCTACAGGCGGGAGCTCGGATCCGTCTTAATCGAGCCGAGCAATTTCGGCAGCACCGGGGCCTCGTAAAAGCGCGGCCGCCTGTACAAAACGGTTATTGCCTCAGATTTAACGGAACTGCGTATTAATGGATCCGAGCGCGTGAGCTCTCTCTCTCTCTCTCTCTCTCTCGGCTGCTTAATTGTTATTTTGTATACTTGATTAAGTTATTACGGGCGCGGCCGCGTCGCGAGATTTACGGCGAAGCGAAGCGGCGGGCTTAGGGAATATTTTAGTTCGCGCGAGTCGGAGACGCGGAGCGAGAGAGAGAGAGAGAGAGGCGTTAATTATCGCGCTAATATTTTGCTTTGATTTAACGTACTGACAGGTAAATGGAGATATTCGTCCGGGGCTGCTGGTGTTCCCTGGAATATCATTTTGGTGGATTGTTAGAGCGAAATTAATTTTCGCTCTAGTTTTGCCGCGGCAAAAAAAGGGGCGCCCGCCAAGTTGCGTATAAGTAGATGATGTTGGAGGTTGGTCAGACCAACGAAATTTATACTTCCGTTTGACATTTTAAATACTGTGATTAAAGCTCTCCCTGCTGCAACCTCATTCCTAAACATTTTGATCATCTTATTTATTTAAAAGTTATAACAGCCAAATTATATGATAGCCAATATCTTTTTCTGCTCGAAGAGGAACTAAGCGCTTAAGTTTTTTGCTACAAAGTTTCACGTGTGCGATCGTCCGGTGATTTATCTCTCGCTTGACTTTGACGCGACGGGCGATATTTCCCAAAAGCGAGGAGGCCTTAAAAGATGTCCCTTGTCGTTTTCCCTTGTTTTTCATGGCTCTTTTTCGAGGGCGATCCCTTAGATCGCGGCAGGATTTTGCCCTTCCCGGGAGTTTTATTGCGCGGCGGATCTTTTGTTTACGATCGCGGCAACGACGGAGCTGGGAAATGAAACCGAAATTTTTACCGTCAGGCCGTCATTGTTATCGAGATGCTTTTGATCATCGGGGCTTTCGGCCGAGTACACAACTTGCCTCCCAACTTACGACCGCTATTAAATAACAGTCGGCTTTGCCAGCGGCGAACGACGAACCGAACATTTCGACCGGGAAGACAAAGAACTTGAGAATTGCAGCTCGTTTGTAAAAATTCCGCGTCTCAAGTTTCCGGCGTCGGGGCGCGCCGAGGAAGGGACTAATTACAGCGAAGCGAGAGAAATTTCTCTTGGCAAACGCTCCCTAATTGCATTCTGAGCGATTTCTTTGATATCCTCCATGGCCGTCTCGCGCGCTCGGCGGTGTCGACATTTTTCGCGAGCGGGCAAGACGCACGTTAATTTCTGAAAAATTCCTCTCTCGGTATTAGTCGCAGCTCTCGTTCTCTTCCACCGCGAAAGATATTGCGGCTCTCTTCGCGCCGATGAAATTATATGTAGTTTCCATTTTTAATTATCTCCTGCTCCAGCGCCCTCGCGGCTGCTCCAAAGCTCTTTTGTCGCGCAACTCCGCCGGGGTGAGAGTCGCCAGCTGGAAACTTTGTAATAATAATTTCCGTATTAGGAGCGCCGTTTTAGGACTTACGCCCCGCTAAACGCGGTTTAATGAACTTTTTTTTTCCTTTGCGAGAATATAATGACGAATGCACCGTGTTTAGGATTTTTTGTTTTTAAATTTTTTGTCATCGCGCGGCATTAATTAATTTCAATGTTCCCGCAACATTAGCGAAATCTCCTCGGAGCCGCAGCTCCCGCCGATAATTGCACCGAGGCGGCGCGACCCTCTTAATTAATGCCTACTTAGGTTTCATTCCGCGAGTCGTCGGGGATTTTTCCGCCGGTCCATATTGAGCCGCGGTGCAGCGGTTCCGTTACATGCCTCCTCCCCGGGGAGCATTGGAACGTTCGTCAGCCGCGACGTAATGAAACACTAATATCCGATAATCAATAGCCAGGCCGTTATCGTATTCTGCAGCTCCTTGTAAAATAGTCGTAAAGCCGGCAAGATTGTCGGCGCGCCCTCGCTAAAAGCCTCCCTTATTTTCGCGCGATTTTCTTCCCTGGTTATACTCGCGCCGAATCAAGTTTTTGATGAAACTTTAACAGTTGCGCCCTCCGCGTGTTTCAAACTTTTGACGCGTTCATTAAAACCAGATTAGCTCCTCCATTTGTAACATATTAAACATTTCAGCATTATCAAAATGCTAAACTTTTTAAATTTACGCGCTCTTAGCGATACTCAAAAGGGAGGATAATTAAACAGTTTACGCCTCGCTAATCCGCGTTCCCTAATAGTAACGTTCATTAAAAGCCCGACACTTCGCGCATCCGGGAAAATTCGTTTATTTACATAAAATCGGCCGGCAAAGCGAACACACGAGAATTTTGCACGGATGATTTGCATAGCGCTGCGCCCGGCACATTATTATCCGAGCGCTTCAATTAATTAAAGCTCGCGGCGCGCGAAATTAAAATACATCCCCGACGCGCAGTATTATAAATGCGTCGCTACGGAAATTATATGATTTCGTTAACGCAGAATGCGGTTCTGCCCGTGGAGACCGACGCGCCGACCGACGGATTCAGTTTTGAGTTTCGGGGGCTAATTCGAATTTTTCAAGTGTTTTTGGAGCACGGCTTGTTATCGCGCTTTGTAGCGGAGTCGTAAATTTGGCCGTGACGCGCGTCGGTGGTTTCTGCGCCGCCTGCTTTTCATTGCGAGAGTACGTCATCGTAAATAGCGCTGGCACGAACGCGAGCTAAACATTGCTCTTTGAATTAATCTAAAACTTTTAAAGTCAGTCTTTCGTGAAAAAGCGATTTTATTCACAAGTTCGACAGAGTACAGATTTTTAGTTGTTCGCTGCATAAACTGTATACTTATTATAAGCATTGACTTGGTTAATCAAGTTACGGCGATCAGAATAATTAGTGCACTTCATTAGACTCTAATTTCTAATCCTCGTTTCGTAATTATATATCCCATGAAACTTGATTAGATTCGCCATTATTCCCAACAAATTACGTCAAAGCCTCATTACCTCTATATAATTAATAGCAAAACAGCCTGCCTTTTGCGTGAATAACTACAAAACAAGCTAATCCCGCGTCGAACTTTCACTTTAAATAATCCAAACGAGGACCTGCAGCCCAGCCTAATTAATCGCAATAACACACCCGAGCCTTGTGCATCGGCTCCCGATACCTCCCAAGACCGGAATAAGCGATGCCAGGCAGCGGCCGTGCAAACTTCGTCAAGGAAATTTCACGCAAGACGAGCTTGCTTGCATATTTCCCGCGAGCGCTATGCGTGCAGCACCAGCAGCAGCAGCAGCTTCTTCCCCGCATAATCCGGGGATTCGCCTAAAAATTCATGAGAGAGTCGCCCCTGTCCCCCCCGGCACTGACGGAATTTCAAATCAGTTTTTTCTTTTTTTTTTTGCTCGGATTCGCCGAATTATACAGCGAACTTTAAGGGCGACGGATTAACAATTCATTCGGAATTGGATCGGCATGTTTTTCTGGATAAGGAACTGAGCTCTTTAGAGACAGTGGATTTGCCGGTTCATTTTGTAGGAGAGGTCTGTCTGAATAGAAAAGTGCAAATTATAATTAGTAAAAAGTAATTTCGAATTGCTTTTACAAAAAACGGAGAAAATTATTTTGCTGAATCGGAGAATTCACAACTTTATTTCCAGGATAAAGAAACACGCGAGAATTTATTTAATTAACGCATATTCCAGGAACCTTCCGAAATAATTTTCCCGGAGGTGCATCGAGTAAATTTTGCTGACGCGACTGAAAATTCAGTCGAGTTCGTTATTACAGACAGTATTTTGCCTCTATTTAATTGAATGTTTAAGCCAAAAACGTAAATTTAAAATTTCAGCCCGAAACGGGGGAAAATTCAAGCTCCGATATTACGTCTGCACTACACACAATGCTCGCAAAGTATTACAGCAGCGAGAAGCGGATTTACAAAAGCCAGCTGGTTATTTCGAAATTCCAAAATTCATCCTCCGCTCTGTGCTTCCCATTCCTCTCGCAGTTTCGTTTTCTTTATTTTTCCCGCCGGGATTAAAAGCGGAGCGAGGCTTTCGTTCGGGAATTTTAAATATTCTCATCGGCGACGGCGTGATTAGCGAATGCTTTCTTCTTATTTATATGCGGAATGAGAAATTTCCAGCTCCGTTTGTCGGTCGCGGATGAAAATATCCAATGATTAAACTCGTCGTCCAGATGAAAAGCTCCCTTTCCCCGGTGGACGAAGCCCCGTTTTTTTTTTCTTGTTTGTTTTTTTATCAAAATGTAGACGAGCGCGATCTCCGAGGTCCTGCTTTTTGTTTCGTTTTTGAGTCTGTGCACTCGGCACCGATTAAAAAGTTCTCCGGGCAGACCGGGAAAGACGCGAAAGACTGAACTGAAAATCCCGTACAGCGATACAAAGGCACGACAAAGTTAAAGGAGAAAAAGTGAGCGGGAGGGCTTTCAAAATGATGTGCTTTTAAAATTTTTTTATTCCTTGCATTATTCCGCTTTGAGCCTTTTTCAGAATAAGCATGTATTAGATTACCTTTATAAGTGCTCTCGGGAAGTATTCAAAAATATGTAAAATAAATTCAGGCTATAAACGCGTCAAAGCAAAATATATGTTCCTTATTTGTTTAACAATCACTAACAACTCAAAGTTTTTCAATAAACCACATAGTTCTCCTGCTGTTACAATTTATTTCCCGCGCTTCTCTACCTCCTCATCAGCGGAAGCGCGCGGATTTCGCCTGAACGATCTATCGAAAAACCGAAACTCTCTTCTTTTTTCGAAGCTCAGCCAAACAAAAAAGGGCGCGGGCCGGGATTGAACGCGCGGGGCACAATGGCGAAAATGCCAGCTGACGAAAGTGTCGGCGTCGTTGTTGCTCTTGTCTCGAATGCAGCAGACTGATGAGTGCTCCTGCATTTCTGAACCGTCGAATTCGAATCCGATGGGGATTCGGGTTCGCGACGCCATTTTCCAGCTGAGCGCTGTTTGTTTCTTGGCAAAGTAAATTATAATGAATATTAGCTGAAACAGTGTTGATTGATTAAATATGTATTATTGCATTTCGTAAATGCATTTAACGTTTGTGAATTTTACTAATTTTATATTTCTTTGTCTGTTTCAGGTGAGTTGTTAAAAAAGCCATGACTTGCCTAAAAATAAAATGGCTCGCATTCAACCTCAACGTAAGTAAAACTCAAAAAAACGTCTCTTATTTTAAAACCAAAATAAATATGTCACACGTAAATACTCTACGTCATTTGAAAACATTTCAAAGAATAAGCATGTAAAATGTTTTATTGATTACCTACGTTCATGCATAATGTTTGTACACAATTTCTTACACAACTGGTCATTGTTTTTATTCACTGTTCTCCTGCATTTTTTACAATATTATTTTACAGATTCATTTGCAAACTTGTTACTGAATAATTTTTTAAAAACAATAAATACAAACAGAGCAATGCCCAAATTAAATAAATAATTAAAATGTAAAGAATTATTAATATATTTACTTCTAAAAGCCCAATACTAACACAATTTACATCCGAAACGGCTCCTTAAAGAAAGCCCATAAACATAAGGAATCCTCTCGCCTCGGCACAAGTACCATCATCTCCTCACAATTAAAATCCATTAATTCCTAGTCCCGGTCTAATTCTTCTCTACGCTCCGGCAAAAAGCCGATAAGCAGCCCGAAAAATAGGGGCCGGCGGCGGCGGCGGCGGCGGTGGCGCCATTCGCCTGTTTCTCCTAAATAGCGGCTTTTGTCTGCCTGCTATCGGGCGCAAAACTAATTGTACCGGCGCAGTAAAGGCCGGCGCTCTTAAGCTAATGGCTTTTCGCGTCTATTATGATCACGTGTCACTTATCGGGAGCGACTAAGTGCGCGGCGTTTAGCGCGAATCGCAGCGGGGCGATCTGTCGGCGAGTGGATCTTTCGACGAGCCGCCAGACGTGCGACATGGAGGTTTGATAGATGGTCGGCGATTATCATGTACGAATTCTTGCCGGATTCGTTAGTTTATAAATCTTTCAAAGATGAAAAAATAATTGCAAAGGTTTGTGTTGCAATGGATATATCATCTTTATTGCACTCTAATAAATTTTTAAAGGCCTGTTAATGTATTTCAAAAAATAACATCTTTTAAGGGCTACAACGTTAATACAACCCTGTAAAAGCTAAGTCTGAAGCACGAATTAATATTAGTCTTTGAAATTTATCTTCATAACCATAGAAGACAACCGTTATTAATCAGTTTTTAAATTTAATTGCACTGTTTCATACTGTCAACACATCAAGAAAAGAACACGAAACAATTGTTGCATTTCAGCAACTCAACGTCTTCTTAGACAGCTCCTCTCTCAGACGTTCCGCAGCTTGAAAGCTACAAGTTTAATAAAAAGAAAGACTTTGCGCCCGCAAAGGATCCCCTCGAAAATCTGAACTCTCCCGAATCGCGTATTCCAGCAGCTCTCTCAAGCTACTCTCGCCCCGACGTCGCGCTTCATCCATCCACTTAAGCGACGAGCTCTCGCAAGGTTTATTCAATCAATTCGCCGTCTGAGGAAAAGTCGGCCCTGCCAGCTCGCGAATCCCCGCGCGAACAGCCACCTTTTCAACTCCAATAAACTAAAAGCCCATTCGCCAATAAGGTGGCAACCGGCACGCCAAGCCGGAGGCCGCGTAAGAGTCGCATGCAAATGATACGTGCGCAGGCAGACGCCGGCACGTATGCGCACTGCTCTTCCTGCCTTTTTTCCGAGTCTCGGTTCAGGCGACTTTCATTTGCAGGAAAAATTAGCGGAGCGGAGTGAAAAAGCACGGGAAAAATGCTCGAGGAGACGGGAATAAAGCGCTGCTGTCCTATAATAAGCGCTCGGAGGAAATTTTTTTTTTCCTTTCTTGAGATGTGGAGTTTACAAAATAGAGATTAATTTTCGATGTAATTAAAGTGCATTTGAGGCTCGAGTTCAGCTGATGGTTTTAATCTTGTTTAGCGAGATTGCTGAAATAAACTTTGGTAATCTAAATAAAAAACTTTTATTCATTAAAAAACTTGCTGCAAGAAATTCTCCTGTGAGAACAACAAATTTTCTTTACTATAATCACTTCAAAAAAACGTTCTCTTATAAAAAAATTGCTTACATGCACAACTAGCTCAAGGAACACAATTTATTCAATATAAAGAAAGTGTAATTATTCAATCAAAATTTAAAGCAAAACCAAAAAATACTTCATTACCCAGATCCCTTTAATTAAAAAGGCGTCTCGTGATCGGATCGAAGAACCGCAACAGACGCAAGTACTTATTCCGCCGAGCGCGGAAGCACCTTCAGCTCTACATCCGGATTGGAGCGCGAGCCGATTAGCATCCTCTTTGGTGGATACCGCAAAGTTCAGCATACATACCGAATTACAGGTCTAATCGAAGCAGGTTCGCGTCGCACCCACAGAGGCGCGTTAACAGCCCCGAGCGAGTGCCACTTGGTGCGTCAGCGTCGAGTGCCCGGATTCCAAAGCCGCTCTCCTATTTTCGAAATCGCGTTTTACGCCTGGACGTACCGCGGCAGCGGTAATCCGAGGCTACGTAGCTTGAATTTCGTATGCTCCGATGGCGCGGTTTAGTTTGGATATTGCGCTTGGAATAAAGCTTGTTATTTATAAATGCGATTAGAATTGCACAAGTTATTATCAATTTTTCAGGAAAAACATTTTTATATCAAAGTGAAAAATAACATTTCACTGCATTCCTTTATTGACTCTGCAGTCGCTAAAAGCAAGCGACGTCTGCATCACAGCAACTATATATCATCCGCATTTCAATTCTCCTCGTAAAACTCAACACGGCGGTCGAGTTTTGCCAAATGCATTCTGATGGAAGAGTCAAGCCTATCTGCTCGCTGAGCGTTATGTTTGTCGTAGGCAAATGCTAGCACAGTCTTGCGTTATCCCTCGGCAAATATTGTCCCGTTGATCGATCGGCATTTGGCGAACTGGTCACTCGGATTCGAGAAATATTTTCATCTCTGCCCTCACGCTCCATAAATTTCTACAATGACGCCAAATCGAGAATTGCTCGTCGAGCTGCATACAAACAGTATCGGCTTTACCTATGTTATTTCGCTTGTAATACAAAAATTCGATAAACCGCACCGAAATCAAAGCGCCTCGACAGCTTTTACAGCTGCAAAAATTGTCAAATCTTCGGCGTCCGCGCCTCTCGCGAGGCAAAAAGAGCAGCTCTCGGCTCGGTACGACGCCTCGACGTCGCCAGGAACGTCACTCTCCACCCCAAAGCCCGGGGGGCGCATCGACGCCCTCCGGCTAATTAGCGTGTACACGGGGCATCTCCCGCCGCTCCGCAAACGCAAACAGCCGGCCGAACGCCCGAAGGCGCGGTTCAGCCTCCCCCACGAGAGGAGGATCGCCGTCTGCGGCCGGACCCGATTTTTAGGGCTAACCGGCCCCAGGGATCGGATAACTTTGCTTCAGCAAGCCCGAATTCTTGGCTTATTCAGGCGCTTTGGACGCCGGTGGCTGGGATTTTAGGGAGGGAGAGGGGAGGCTGGGTCGGAATACCTGCCGGCCGCCTCGATTATTTGCTCGATTTCATTCGGGAACTCGTGTAAGATTAGAGGGTTATTGTGTCGACGTGAAACGAGCGATTTATGGTGTATTTGCGGGTTCAAATGTAAAACGGAGCGCTTAAACTTATTTCTGAAATTTCGCTAAACCGAAAAGATGTAACTACCTTAATTGGGCAACGTTTTCCCCCAAAAAATGGCGATATCAACTTTAATCATTATTTAGTTGAATTTTTTTTCATAAAATTATTTTCGACACTAATTACATTTTATTCTTCAGCCCCATTTCGCTGAAACACACTTCCGAGCTAATGTTATGCGCTGAAATTATTTCGCATTCGAAGTGCTCGAGGCAAGTTTTTCTAATGAAAACAGTAACGTTTTAATGAAAGCTATTCAAAAAATTCCACTTTAAACTTTACTTAAACGCATTTCACGTCAAGTTTATGTTTTAGAAAAGTAATTTTAGCTTCATTAAAAAAATTTTACCGAAAACGCAATTTTCAGAAAATATCGTCGCTCCAACTTGACTTGCACCGAAAGAACAAAAAAAACACAGCTTGTAATTCTAACAGCCAGTGTCTTTATTAAAGTAACTCCGTTATAATTATGCGGGAGCAAGTTGAACCGTCCTTTCTCTATTTTTGCCGGGAAAAAGCGAGAAAAGAGTAACGAAAGAAAGGGAAAGAAGCTCCCGGGCCGAAGGAAATTCAGCGCGGGGCGATTGTTATCACTTTTAATTACAAGCGTGTGTATATCGTCGTTATTATTATCACGAGAGCAGCCGCCGCGAAATATAAAAGTCCCGCGCGGTGTATATCCCCTCGTTATGAAATCGCCCTCGGGAGTCCCGTGTATTAATTATTTCGCTGCCGCCGCCGTCGCCGCCGCCACAGCCGCGGCAAAAACCGGGAGGAGGAGCCGCCGCGTAAGGAGATCTGTGTTACTGGACCGATTCGTTTGGGGTGCGGACTTTAGGACGATTAGGAGGCCTGTACAGCTCTGGGACCCACTTAGGGATTAAGCATTTCTTTTAATTATGCAGAGGCCTTTTTGGGGAACCGCCGAAATGTTTTCTTGGATTGGGAGGTTGCCGAGAATTATTTATGGCGGAAGGGTTAGGCAGGTGGTAATTTTTTACTGCCGGCATTTGTTGGATAAACTTGAGGTTCTTTTTCTGCAGGCTGACTCAATATTGATATGCAACGTTATGTACTTGTGTCTGTACTATTGGAACACGTGGACATCCGCTTGCTTTTATATATACATAATATCTATATTATTACTCGATCGAAAATTTAGTAAATTCAATCAGCAAGTAAACAGCAAACCTATAAAAAGCAGCTATTCCAAAATGAGCACTAAGAAGAATACATAAGCGCCGTAGCAAATAAAAAAAACATCCCGAAATACCCAAAGTCAAATCGTCATCACCCAACAAATAGCAAACGATCACTTTTCTCTCTCCCTCTCTCTCTCTCAAGTTCATTCCCAACCTCCGGGCCGTAAAAGCTCGACGGGGATTCATTCGCGGCGCGCTCTCGAAAAAATAAAAGGAAGAAGGAACGAGCCCCGGCCGCCCCTGACTTGGCGGTAAATAAAAAAAAGGATGGCGCACTTCTGGCGTCGTCAGCGGGCGATAAAAGAAGCGGCGAGGACGAGGATCGCGCCTTAAATTCCGTCTTCATCGGGGGGCGAGCGCCGCTCGAAATGATTCGCGCCGCCGCCCCCGAGCAGTATCTTACTGTAATATCGGAATGATTCCGCGCAGCTGCGAGGACTCTCCTTTTACTGCCCGGGCAGATCGTGATACGCGGATTTGAAACATGGCTTGGAAGGCCGTTTCGAGGCGCGTTTTTCATGGCGGCACGGAAACGTTGATCGAGTTTCAGGAAACTAAATAGTAAGGAAAACTGATTTGTATTTTCTCCAGAGATATGGGGTCATTGCTTGCATTTTGAATTGTGGAAACTCAATTATTCTAAAGGATATAAATTTTTGGTGAAATATAGTTGCTTAAAAATTTTCATTTGGATTCAAAGTTAAATCCAGAGTGAACATTGCGGACGAGTCAGTTTGAGTAGAAATTTATTGTTTAAAGCTCGTAATACTCTATAAAAATAAAAAATGCGATAGAATGCACTTTTGTTTGGAATTCTGATTTTGATTAACATTTATACGATAATTACGTACGCCTTTATTTGTCAGGCGTGCGTTTAATTACTGTTTTGTAAATAGAGTCATACGTATTTAAAGGGCTTTTCGATTAAGAGGCAAACGAAAGAGATATCGTATTCATTTTGCACGGAGCGTGTAATTTCACTCCGCTTCGTCGAGCCAAACTGTTTTTGAATGATTGCCGGATGATTGCAATTTTCACTGATTAATAGCTTTATTTCGAGCTCCGTTCGACGATCCCGTTCTCCGGAACATTTTTCAATATTTCAAATTGCCTTCTCGCGTTCATTCGACGTCTGTACACCTCTTTTTTAAAAATCGCATTCGGATTAAAACGCGACTTTATTAACAAACCAATAAAACCAGACGAACAAGTTAATAAAGGCTGATTGCGCGAACGAGCTTTGGAGCTCGTCGAGCGAAGCCAGGCGGCTCGCGAAATCGCAGGTATTTCGAGATTTAAGATCCGCGTGAAGCCCTCTTTAGAGAGACAGAACGGCGCATGCAGCGGCTGCCTCTGAGATAGAGCCGAGAGAGAGAGAGAGAGAGGGGGGGGGGGGAACGACATCCCCGAGGAAGCGTCGCCGCAGATAAATGCGTATCTCTTGCATAATGTACTTCATGAGCACATACGCGGCCTCGGCAAAGTGCCGGCGATGCATAAAGAAAGATAGCGAGCGAGGGAGGAAAGGACGGGGCGCCGGGGGAGTGGAGTAGCAAGAGTGCAGACGTGTGCGAGATTCGGCTCCGAAAAATCTTGCTAATTTCGAGTTCCGATCAATTTAGGCTATTTGGTATTACACTTGTGCCCTAACAAAAATATTGCTGTTTATCGGAGCGCGCTGAATATTTATTTTAAGATGCAGGTTAAAAAACGTTTTTTTTTTTTGTTCGCGCGAGTGGATTCTTTTGCAGTCAGCCGCGTTCGATTACGCGCATGAAAGTCGTTCAAAAGCGTGCAAATAGATGACGAGAGAGTCGTTAAAACCCATTGACAATCTACAAAAGCTGCGCTCGTCGCTCGACGAGCCTCTGACAAATGAAAAAACATATCGGCCCGGAAAGCATCGCACAACGATCCATTAAAACTAGGCGCGTTTAATAAATTGGCAGCGCCGCAGCTTCATTAACCTCAAAGCTGGCCGGCCGCCAGGAAGGCACGAGCTTTTTCACGAGCCAAAGCGCGCAAAGCGCAGGCGGCCGATAATTAAATGAAAATCATCGGTCTCGATGTCGAGGAAAGGCCGGCTGAAACAAAGGCAATCCTCAGGTGACTCGGCGATCCTCGCCCCTCCTCCAGGGGCTTCAACTCCTCCAGGCGTAGGAGCATTTTGTTGTCGCGCGTCGATATAATCCTCGTCTCTCTCTCTCTCTCTCTCTCTCTCTCGGCGGCGCGCGGAGCTGTAACCGAGACGCTAAATTGCCCGAGTGTCGATTCTTCTTCGCGACAATGGCGGTAGTTCCGAACTTATTTAGAGGATAATGGAATCGCTAACTGTTCGCTTCAACTTTTTCTCGGATTATATACCCTCCATTCGGAGTTCATTTCGCGAAAGTAAACCGAGTCTTCAATTGAATCTAGACTATAGTTTAGAATGGCACTTGCAATAAAATTTATTGAAAAATAATTCTGACAATAATCTGACGAGTTAAATAAGAAAACTTAATCAAAATCCAATCACCTTCCACCTGACCAAATCCCTCCTCCGAAGCAGAAATCGTTCTCGAACACTGGGGACGCCCGAACTGAAGCATCTCATGCTCTCCCGCCATCAGCGTCCGTCATCCGCTATCAGATGCCTCGCGTAACAATAAACATCCAGCCCCCGATACGGCCGCGAGCTCGGAAAAAGGCCGCCGCGGCGACAGTTAGGTCGCGCGCTGTTATGCGCCCCGTCACGCGAGCAGGCCGGCCTCTGCCAAATTGCCCGGCGGAATCGCTCTTGTTCTTGCACGCTGATGATGAGGCGGAGGGATCGGGAGTGCTCGCGTGCCCTCTCTGCTTTCCGCTGATTTGCAGCGGGAAGCCTTGTCTCGCGGAAAAGCGGCTTCGTCTCCCCCTTGGCGTTTACGAGTATTGTCGTTTGATTGCGTTCGCAGCTGGAAATTATTTACTTTGTAGGATCGAGAGAGGGAGGATAAACAACTCCCCGTACAGGCAGCTTGAGCAAACTAAAAAAATCGACCTCTCCGTCGGGGCTTTTCATCACGAAATACTTCCTCGTCGCGCGAAATTTCAGCAAGAACAACAACAGCCCGTCGAAACAGGCGGCAGAAAACATGCAGTCAAGTCGTCGGAGAAAAGTTATATATAACGTCTCGCGCGGCGGGAAGTATAAAAACTCGACTTATATCGTGTTAGGGTGGGAATTTCGCGGGGTGGGTTCGCGTGTCGAGTCGAGAGTGACATTTCGATACGATTCGAGGCGGAGTGGAGGTAATCAAGCAGTTTTCATAATTGCGAAAGTTTGCCAGACGGAGACACGTGAAGCGATAATTGCTTTGGCTTCTATCGGATGCCCTTTCGAGCTTTTACTTTGAGTAGCGAGCTGCGGTGGGGTTTCCGAGCTGTAGTTGTTATTAAGTCGCTGATGGGGAAATATTCAATGTAATGAATAATTTTCGAGTTTCAATAATTAAATTTTTACGCAGCTTTTTCAGTATTTTTTTTTTAATTTCACTGCAATCAAAATGATACTTTACATCTGTTTCAAAGAAATTGAGTCGCAATGTTATATAATAAATTATGTCGCTTTGAGACTTTTGGAATTATCCAACCTTTCTTATGATACTTTCAACATTATGAAGCCCCATCATAATGGCAATCTTTCAGCCGACAAGTGGGCACGTCGAGGCACCGACTAGATAACCATTTCCGATCGATATTACTAAAAATCCAGCTCCAACTCTGCCAGTCGATTTAACGGCGGCGGCGACGGCGGGCGGCGGGCGGCGTTTCTCGCGTTCTTTGTGCGAAGCGACGAGTCGAACGAGGCGTTTCCGCTTTATCGGCGTGGTCCTTTTTTCTCTTCTCGCGACGGCAGCTGCGACTAACTGCCTTCTTCCAGACGAGATCATTCGACGGGGGGGAGGGGGGGAGGGGGGTTATATCGCGCATTTTTCCCGGGCCGCTCTTTTTCTCTCTCGGCTCTCGAGCGCTAATGTACCGAGCGGCAGAGGCGGGAGAGGAGGCGGCAATTAATGGCCTGTGTTGATCAATCGGCCCTTTTTTCGATCGCACCGCGCGCCCCGACGCTCTCAGAGAGCGCTTTCAGACCGGACGAACAATCTTTCCTTAATTACGCTCGATAGCGCTCCGACCATTACGCTTTTACTTTTCTTAATTGAAAGATTCATTTCTGACGAGTAGCACGTAACGGCGAATTTTTTAAGCTTACAATCTACAGTAACGCAATTTTTGATTCTGCTTAAAAAGTTTAAAAAACACGTTGGAAAGCACCATTTCCCTTCCGGGCTCAGGCCCGTACGGAGCAAACGAATGCACCGGCCCCGCGGTCAGCGGCTCCCAAGGAATTAGAGCGGCGAAAGTCGACACCTTACTTCCGAAATCGCTGCGTGCCGACCGCGGACCATCCGCCGGCAAGGCAAGGAGCGCGAGGCGGCTCTTTGTGCGGCCTCCGCTCGGTGCAGTCTCGGATTTCCGCGCGCGCGTCGATGTGTGTGTGCATCGATCTATCAATAAGCCACCCCCGCACACGGCGAACGTTTTTACGAGGATCGCGCGAGAATTTCCCTCAATTTGTAATCCCGGTGGTTCGTTTTATGCCGCCGGCCATCGTGCCCGCTGCCTTTCTTCGCGAGACTGCTTTTTCCAGCGAGTTTTCAAAAGCCAACGATTTTTGGTAGTACACGAGACTCGAGATCGTTTTATTCAGCTTGGCTCTCACAAGTGGAAAACTCCCCGTAAATCTTCATAATCCCGAGCGAGCGAAAACTGCTTTCTCCGCTGCAAATAAACGCAAACCCTTAACCCGAAAACCTGGCCTAGCAACAAGCCAAGGACAGAGCCGCGTTATCGAGCGTTCTCTCCTCTCGATATCATCAGCTCAAACTCCAGCATTTAATTCCACTCCCCGTCGAAATTCCTCCGGCAGCCATAACGCGCCGTCGAAAAAAGCTGCAGCGCATAATGCGATATTTCGCGGCCGGCCAGAGCTGCGGCGCGGCACTTAAGCACAGCGGCGGCGGCGGATTAAGCTTTTAATTAATCACCCGACGGCCATTTATGGCGGCGCTCCGACGGCGAATTGGAAGATCACGCGAGGATTATATAGGCGCGGGAGCTTCGGAAATTTGGGGCCGCCGCGCGATTTGCGAGGCCTTTGGGGGATGCAGCGGCCGGTGCGCCTGTGTTGAGGCCTGCGGAATGAGCTACGAGGGGAGGTGGTAATGTGTCGCTGCTGCTTCGAGGTGTTAAATTAATGCGCGAGCCAGGAGGAGGGGGGAGGCGCGCCGGCTCTCCTTTGCCGAGTAAATAAAGTGAAATGAATCGTCGAGAAAGGAAAAAGGAGGAAAAGCCGCGGCATTAATCCGGAATAAATAGCAAGTCCGGTGATCAAAGGAGGAAAGCCAAAACGCCGGGGGGACAGAGAAAAAAAACAGACAAAAAGAAAATAAAATAGACCGCGCAGCTTGGCAGCCCGACAAAAGCTGCTGCAGCGAGTTCTCCCGCCGGGCGTATAATGCATGTATAACCAAAAAAGAGCGCCGGCGGAACGGCCGGAAAGAGAGCAAGAAAAAGGAGGCGCCGCGCATATATCAATCAATGGCTGCGAATCAAAAAGGGCTTAGCCGAGCTTTAAGTTGCTCGTTACGCATCAAAGTCTCCTTACCCGGCCCGGCGTTTCGTCGAATAGCACTTAGCCGCTTGCCCTGTACACCCTCCGAGCCTACGGGAAATCATATTTAACGAAGCTGCGAGCGCGAGGAGGTCCAGGCTTCGATACTTTGCTTTCATTATTAATCGATCTCTAGGAATGCTGAGTAAAGGGGCCGAGATAGCGAATTGTTTTTAAAAGAAAATAAGCAGAGGCCAATGGTTTTAATGGGTGCACGGTTTAGTTGGGTAATGAAATATGAATGAGGGAAGAGAGAGAGATAACTCGCGAAAGTTTGGCTATTATAAGGCCAACCAAACGAAATTGTTCATTGTGTACGGACGCAGACACATTAAGCCTGCTTGCAATTACTACATTTGCCTAATGTAAATTTGGATTATTTGGAGAGACGAGAGCAGCTCCTCTGATGCCTCTTGTTTTACCAACTTTTTGATGTTACAGTGCGTTATTAACATAATTCTCTGCAAAATTTTGGCCGCTCAAACGAAATTATTTCATTAACGTCGCAACTGCCAAACTAACTCGCTTAAACCCCGGCAATTATTTTCACTCGAATTTAATCTTACAATTCGTTAAAATAAAAACAGGTTAATTTTCGCCAACTCGAAACAGTAAACCCGCTCTCATCCCCGCGAAAGCTGCTCCCCGTCGCATCAGCCGAGCGAAATCATATTTCCGCCTGTGCTCTCGCTCTGCGCGACTAATTCCGCGCGAACGATTACCGCGCTCAACTTGCCCGTCCGCGGCCGCGCATTCAAATTCATTACACTGTTTTATAGGAGCGCGGAGGGATTTAAAATCTTTACTGGCGGACGTTAAACTCGCATTAAGCGGGCAGATTATGTCCGGAATCGACTGCGCGGAGGGTTTGTTCCTTTTTCCTTGTTCGCCGCTTTCCACCACCTGCTGGACGATGATGGACGAGGCAGGGCATAACGGGTTCTACTCGCCGAGCTCGCGACTGCTTCGCCTGTCAATTATTTACGGGACAAGAGTGTCGCCCCCGCTAATTCTTATCGCGATCGGCCGAGCGCTATTGATTTTCGGGGCCGGCTTTATTGTTTCCTGCCGTAAGCTAGCCTACTTTTTTTTCTCGACTTGTTGAATGTCTTTTTAAGTGCCCGTTCAGTTCTGAGCTTTTTTTCAGTGATTCTCTCTAGTTTTTCTCTATTTATAATATACCCATTTATCAAATCCTTGAGTTGGGACACCGAGAAAAACGAATGCTAAATTAAATTTTTCCCATACACCTTGCGCATATAATTCTTTAAATTTCAGCTGATAATAAAAGAGTACGGGAATTAATAAGAGTGAATTTTCTGTTCGCAGCTGTCGGAGTTGGAGCAGCGCGTCCTGGAGGCGGAGGGACGAGCGGACGAGGCGGAGGACAAGGTGAGTCTCAAACCCATTAAACCCATCTGTCGATGCAGCGATGCAACTGCATGCGTGCGCAGTGCCTCCGTGCGTTCGAATTTTCCGGTATGGGGGGAGGAGGGGGCTGACTGCGCCGATCGACGAGGCGCCCCTGGCGCCAGCTTCCTTTCCAACCGCGAAGCGCGGCAAGTTTACCGACCGTATGCGCTTATCGGTCAAGGATTGAAGAGTGCTTTGAACCCTTTTTCGTAAGTAAATCGTGATCATCGAGCGAAGTAGACCTGATCGATTGGATAACACGGTTGTCGAATAAAATGTACACGTTAACTCCAAGGATGTTATAGTTACTTAGATTAGTAAATTTTTTTATAGAAAACTTGGGAAATTTCTCAAAGTGATTTTTCAAAAACTTTGTTATCGCATTTTCATTTACATGCAGGCTTTGAGACTTGAATTTTGGTAGATTTTTCATTAAACGTCAAATAGTCGTCTAATAATTCGTAATTACGTAAAAAGTAGCCGCGGCCCTCGCGGTCGTTCAAAAAAGCCCTCGCAGCACCGATAGCCAGCAACGGCAGCAACTGTTCACTTACCGACGATATCCGCCGGTCGAGCCACGTCTGCCGCCTTGTCCGCCCGGCGGCGCTGCGCTCGCTCGGCTCCTCGCCGTGCACGTCGGGGCAAAAAAAGGCCTTAGAGAGCGCTTTGGCGCCGGGGGGGCAGGAGGCGCAGCTCGTTCAGCTCGTGTTGCCGTCGTGTGCATCTTGGCCTGTGTGGGACACGCATTGATTTTCGGCCCCGCCGAAGCAAGATGGCAGGAGGTTGCCTTCGTCCTCGTCTCCGGGTTCGCGAGTCCTGAGAGCTAAAGCCCGAGTGCCTGGTATGGATCCCTGCAGGTGACATTCATGCAAGGTACGCCAACTCCCCGCGACTCGCGATCACTCGCCGCGTTATCGAGTAGGCTGAGCTTACTTACGTAAGGCTGGACGGGGGGGCCAGGATCGACGGGCTGCCGAAGGACAAAGCCGACGAGTATTGGCTATCGACGAGTATCGGACTGGGGAGACGATCGATCGCGGCGTCTCAGACCGAGAGCCAAGAGCCCTTACGTTTCTCGAGGAGATACGCTAATTCGATAAGCCGAGGAGGCTTGTGCGGGGAGATTCCTTTTTCGAAAGGGCTGCAGCAGCAGCCCCTCGGTGCAGCGCGCAAATTGCCAGCTAATTCGCCGCTTTTCAACGGGGCAATGCGGGGGAATCGAGTTAACGAATGACTCGGTTAAGGAAACATTGCGTCCTCAAGAATCAAGGGCCTCTCCGCTTGTAAACAATGAGAATCAAGCAGCGTGAGATTGTTTTTTTTTTCTTTTTTTTTTTAGATTTCATTGTCGACGCCGGTGAATTGCTTTCATTCTAGAACGTATTGCGCTTGCTCCTGAAAGACTAGAAGAATCGTCCATCCCCCTTGTCTGTATAATTAAACAAAAAGATTTTGAATTACTAATGGCTTTATGACTCAATTATACACCGTCATAATTATTCCAATTCTCCTAAAAGGAATAAAAAATCCAGCAAAACACAATAATTAACGAGACAATAACTCCGCCACTTCCACCTGTAGAAGCCAAGGATAATTTATCAAGTTCCCGTCTACGGGATTCATAAACAAAACAATCAACCTCGTTAAAATTGCACGCATTTTCCTGCTCCCGCTGGCAATTTAGCCGATATGCCCCCGGGAAAAATACATACGCTAATCCAATCAAGCGATAATCGACAGTTCACCGATTAGCGGCGCCGTGAAATAAAGGCAATCGATTTTCGTGCGAATTCCGAAAAGCTCGCAGGCAGCTGTAGTTCAGCGGAGGCTTTGATAACGCCGCGACGAAAGTCGCCGCTCGCTCTCTCCGACTCTCTGCTAAATATACACAGCTGATGAGTTCGCCCGAAAATTTCGGTCGCCCTGCTTGCTTTTCAGCTGGAGAGCGTTGGCTTCGCTCTCTTTCTTCTCTCTCTCTCTCTCTCTCTTTTTCTCTCTCTCTGGAGCTCCTCTTTGGCGACAAAGCCGAGCTTTTAGCGATTCCGAGCTTTTGATGCACCACTGCGGAAAATCATAGTCTCTGGGATGTATGAGAATTTGCTTTGTGGAAAATTGTTTTTAAGCGAAAGAGGGATTTGGCAAAGGGATTTGGCAAAATAATTTTAATTAAGAAAAGTGCACTATTTGTAGCGAAAAATATAGATACTAAAGTAAGACTAAGTTTTCAAAAGAGAAAACTTTTCAAAAGTGTTATTAGTTTTTTGACCACCAGCAGCAACTGGGAAATTGTTGTAAATTTTTCTGTGCACAAGCCTTAACGTAGTTAAAAATTATGAGAGAAAAAATTCTTGATAAATTTTTCATAATTTATAAATTATTTCATAATTTCATAATAATTATTATATTGCTAAATCAAAATTCAATATTATTTTCAATTCTTTACTTGCACAGTATACAAAAGTTACTGTTTGCTGTTTGTTTACAGACCTAGAATATGGTTCAATTGATTTTTCAAGCACCGCGGATTATATGGGTTTGCGTAAATCTATTATCTCGCTTTTTGCGGAAGCGCGGAGACAAAGAACGAAGTACAGTATAGATTGAAAGTTTATGGGCGAAAAATTCAATCACAGAAGTTATTTACTAGAAACAAGCCGTTTTACAAAAGCGTTTACTGGGGCGGATAAACGGCCTCTTCATGCTGTCAATGACACCGGAAAATTGCTGTGTCGACGGAGCATTTCGTCGTCCGCGTCGAGAGAACGTGATTCTCAAACTTATTTTTATATTTTTCACGATGCGTCCAAAGCTCTCTCCGGACCGGGTTAACTTTTCAATTTTATAGATGCAATAAGCTTGAATCTTCAAAGTAGTTACATAACATAAACTACAACTGCTTTATTATAAAATACTACTCGAGGAGAAAACTGCAATATGTAAATAAAGTTTCCGATAAAATAGTATTCCCTACGATCCTTTATTTATTTATTTATTTATATATTTATTTATTTATATTATTCCAGAGCTACGTATAACATTTGCAATCAACGCAGAGTAGATATTATTACATAATAATATTCACTATTGGCCGCAAACCCTGCAGAGGAAATTTATATTCCCTGTTCGTGGGTCCAGATGACTTAATCTAGTTCTAAATCTAAATGCTTTCTAAATAAATATTTTCTCATAAAAGTAATTTCTCTTAAGTTCCCCCCCTCAGTGTGGGTAAAAAAAGCTCCTCCCGAAGCGTCACTGCAGAAATATCCTCGCGCCGCGAACAACTCAGCAACTCATCCCCGAAGAATTTTTCAAGGAGCCTCCGCTAAATCCGCAATTTATTCTTCCTTCTCCGTACGGCTTCCGCTTGAAATTACGAAATCCGCCTCGAGAGTCCATCAGAATTTCCGCGCGACTCGCGAAACGAGAAAACGCCGCCGCTGATTGTTCACTCGCAGGTGATCGAAGCCGGGACGAGCTTCGCACTCGGCCGTTATCGACTGCATAACGTATATAAGCTTCGCGGTCATTCGACTCTAGGCAGACAGTCGTTGACCTTCCGCGCCACTCGACTAGCCGCTGCTGCTGCTGCTGCTGCTGTAGCTGATTCTATTACAGATCCCTTTTTATTATCGCTTATGACTGCGACGTTGGTGATGGATGTTCCATAGGGGTAGATTGAGTATTCTTTTCTGCCGGCTCTTTCCAGGGACATGTGGCTGAATTTGCATTTTGTTTCGAAAAAGAGCAGATTGTTATGGAAATGAATGCAAATATTAAATTTTAAGCGAACATGAATAAGATAATGTCGGGTGTTGAAATAGAAAATCGATACTATCTCTACCTTATTTTATCTATCGATATTATCTTACCTATAATTGAATTGCTTAGTGTCATTGCAATAAATAAAATTTTATTGATTTGTTTATCACCATATTTGGTGATTTTGACGTTTATTTTACATCATTAAAATACAAATATATAAATAGTATTAACTCATATCATTGAAAGAGATTAATTTTTTAATTTGTTTTTTTTTTGTAAAATTAACTCTGTATACTATTCTTAAAGTACAAATTTAAAGAAACTAAAACAAAATACTTAAAAAACAATCTAAAGGTCGTCGCCACTATGCAAACCCTTGGAATATAAGAACAGAGCCAAGTGGGCGTTTGAAAAGCTGGGCTTTCGCGCGAACCCAATTCAAATCAACACCTGCAATAAGTTTCTCGGGGTTTGTACTACACGGCCCCTGTGAATGGACAGAGCAGTTTGCACATTTACAATAGAACACGTCCGAGGACTTTTGGCAGGCAGCCACTCGGTCTTATATCTTTCAAGAGACGACCCGCGCAGCTCGCCTCTCTTTTCGCAATTTTTCAATCAAGCCTACTTTGTATTCTTATCCGCGAGCGCGCCCCTATTTGTTCATTTAATTACTGCTTCTCTACGGCTGCAATTGAGATATTTCATTATCAAGGTGCTCTCCTAAGATTACCGAGAAGAAAATTTACCTCGCTGCCTCGAGTGAATTACAATTTTGGAAATGTAACTATTTCTAATTCAGAGCGTTCCTCTCAATAAAAAAAAAAAGCTTCCGTATTGAATCCTCGATAAACGTAAAAAAACTTCGATCCCCAAACCTGCATCCTCGTTAAAACAGTTAGTCAGTCGGCGATGCGCAATAAAGCCTAACAAGCACGCGTTCCATAATTGATTAATCGGAGCAGCTCCTCGTCCATCTCTCTGACTCACGACTGTTTACCTTCCCGCTAAAGCGATCCGCAAGGACCTCCCTGACTCACGATCGCGCAAAAGCTCGCGCAGCCTCTCTCTCTCTCTCTCTCTCTCCGCACCGCCAGCGTAGAAGAGGCGGACGCGGACAGTTCAGAAAATCTCGGCGCATCCCACTTCTCCGCTTGTCTCCCCTCCTTTTGGCCGCTTGCCAGCCCAGCCGGCGAGCGAGAGAGTGAGTCAGCCGAGTCTAGGAAAGCCCCTCTGCTTGCGCGCGCAAGCGCACCCAGAGCACGCAGCACGCGACAGTCGCCGGCCGCGACGCGCCGCGTAAGCACCGGACTAATTGACCCACCGCTCTGCTGGACCAGCTTTTCTCTCTCGACCACGCCGATTTCCGATCATGGAGCGCCGAGACGGTAAGCCAAGCTGCCAATTTCAGCCTCCGAGGAGTGCGCCTTCTACGCTTTTCTTCTTTTACGAGGAGTGCGCCTGGAGTCGACGGTTTATTTATTTATTTCTGTATATTCATTCCGCTTTTCTAAATTGTCGAAAAAATCTGAAAAATTTATACTCTAAATAACGGCAGAAAATTCGTTTACTCCAATGAAAAATGTAGAGATAAAAAACAGCTCGCGATTTTCTTTTGATTTATAAGCGAATAAACGATCGATTAATCTAAGCGACTTCCTCTGACGTACTTGAGAATCGAGTGCAGGTAACGCGAAGGTATCTCAGGCTTAAAGAGCAGTCAACGTTATGCATAGGACGTTCAATTTGCTTCTTTAAAAGGAGAAAGATTCTCTCTATGGATCGATAGTCTGCCGGCCGTGCCTATGACAAAGACTCGGTGTCAATCTAACCGCTTTGCTTCTTTTTTTTTTTTTCAATCGTTATTAATCACGTTGGGTGTCATAATTATGTATTGTTGTTAATTTTTTTTATTCCTAATACGTTTTGTTAATACCAGTCGAGTGATTGTTAAGAAACAATTTGACGTTCCATTTCTTTTGAAATTTTTTTTTTGCTAGTTTATTATTTAGATTATAAAACGTTAATTTTTTTTATATACGTAAATAGAGTAAACTTCGTTTTTTTAAAAGGAGATATTTTTAAATAGAAGCTATATTTTATTCTGAGATTTTTTTAGACCTCGAAAAGTTGGAACATAAATTTCGTTTTAAGGTAAGACTTCGGACATGCTAAAGTAGCTCGGAGCGGAAAGCTTTGCACGCTTCAACTGCAGTCTAACTTTCTTACCAACCAATGTCCTTACAGGAAACACCAATATCCTTTTTATCAACCACTACCGTCCCAAATGCATAATCCTATTTCCATGCGAAATCGATTTTATTTAAACTTCACATATTATTTATTTAATCGTTTAAACAATTTTATTGTATAATCTTGTAAATTAAACGTGACATTTCAGCGAGAAATTTCAATAAGAGAAAAAATTTCACGTTTAATTAAATCAAGGGAGGTTCGCTTTGCTGCAAGAAATGCCCTTATCGCTAATCGGCGACAGGATTGGATATTGAAGCAGTTCGAATCTGCCCTACTTTATCAAAAATCTGTCAAAACAGGCTAAATCGTTCAAAGTAATGAATTTAATCTAAATTCAATTTCTCAATAAAACGGCAGGAATTTCGGCGGAAATAGTTCCGCAGCTAAATGAAAGGTTCGATTGCCCCCCGGCTAAAACTCGAGCGGAATGAAAAGCTGCCGCGAGAATTTAAGGGCGAGAGAGAGAGAGAGAGAGCGCAGTAGCCGAGAGAAGGGTCCCTACTCGTGCCCTTGCGCAAAAAGGGGGAGCTCGGAAAAGGGCCGGCGCTCGTCGCCGTCGTCGGCGGCGGCGGCGGCGGCGTCGGTGGCTGCTGCTGCGGCGGCGGCGGCGAGTAGTCCAGTATTGATTTTGCTCGGCGCTCGGTGTCGTCGCCCTTCCCCTTGGCACTCGGCTCTCGTGCACTCTCGCGGCTCCCCCCCACGTGCGCGCATCGATTTTCGACAGCTGTGCGAGCTTGGCTGCTCTGCCTCTCGTACTCGGCGGCGGCGGTGGCGGCGGCAGCGGCGGCGGCGGCGGCTCAGCCAGTGCGTACCGAGGGGGTGCACGAGCGTGCACGTGTCGGAGCGAGCCAGCGAGCGGCAGCGGAGACGCGACTCCCGATAAAGAGCACCCCGACGTCCTGCGTCCCCTCCCCACCCCCTGCGCGCAAGTCGAGAGATGCCAAGCCCGCCGACGACGACGACGCCGAGAGCCTGCGGACGATGTCGTCGTCCCCGTCGGCCTCCTCCGCCTCGCACTACGAGCACATCACGGACGTCAAGAATAAGGTGGTGAGTGCAGAGCGCGCGGGGTTTTCGAAGCCATAGGGAGGGAGGAGAGGGGCAGAGGGAGCTTGCGACGCTTCGCTTCCCTTCGCCGCTCTCCCTCGCGCTCGAGCGACCGAGCGGGCTGCCTTCTGCCGTTCGATCTTCGATCTCTCCTTTTAAGCGCTCTTGGCTAAACTTATCTTTATTTAGGAGGCTCTTCCTTTGTTTACCGTTTAAATAGGTTAGGGCTCGGGAAGCCGCGCACTTGTTCCGCGTTCCGCTTCTCGCGCGTTCCCGTTTCCCCGTGTCGCGGGGGCCCTACTCGCAACTTCGTTACGCGCGCCGCGATCGAAACCTGATTACGACGATATGCCCCGAGAGCTTGATGATTGTACGAGCTGTTCTTGAAGCGCGATTAATATCCCCGAGGCCGAGTTCGGAAGGAGAATTGAAATGAAAAGCTGGGACTTTTGCACTGTTGCAGGTACGGATGATGGAGGAGCGGCTAGTGAAGGGTGAGTACTGCCTGAGCACCCCCGGAGTCGTTTCTCCGTCACACTCTCTGCCTTCCACTTCCGGCGTCCAGAATGAAAAGATCGAGGAGGTCCACTGTGCCTGCATCTCCAAACTAGAGACGCAGGTCGAGGAGCAGGTACGCGGATAATCTCCTAATTAAAATTGCATTAAAACTGGGCAGGAGATGAAGCTCTGAATTGGCAGACCTATTTAAAGCCAGGGCTTGCGTTTGACTTTCAAATGAGATTCGATATATTTAAGAGGATCCTTTTAGACTGCACCGTGTGCTACATATATATGTAGCACACGGTGCACATCTGCCCACGCTAACGCCACGTGACCGTAAGATAAATCTACTTTTCATACGGAACGTTCGTTTGCGAAGCCGAGCCGTGCTGCTTTTTATTCGATTTTCTAAGGAACGGCATTAGCCGTCGATGTCGGCGATGTATAGATCGGAGCGTTTTTCAACGCGGAAAAATTGCGCAACCCTCCGGGCGCGCAAAAACCCCGAACCCGTCTGTCGGTCGTTTGCCAATTTAGAAATGCCCAGTTTTCTCCTGCATTGCTGGAAGCGTAACGGCGCGCGTTCGATTACTTATTGCAGCGGCAACTGCGACTCCAGGACGCCCGTCAAGTCGAGGCGAAAGCCGCGCGGATCAAGGAGTGGGTTACGAACAAGCTGCGAGAGCTCGAGCAGCAGAATCAGCACCTGCGCGAGCAGAACAACAAGTGCAACCAGCAGCTCGAGCTGCTGCGCAACCACATAACCAACATCGGCCTCAGACCGCCGGTGAGTTGGCTTTTTTCTTTTTTTTTTCTTATAGTTAGCTTAACGAGGCTGCTTTTGAACGAATCGATTTGAAGCTGCGGTACGAGCCAAGCTAAATCATCGTTTAAAGTGAGATGTTCAATTTTCATCGGGTATTTAACTTGATTGAGTGATTCATGATTCTGGTGAAGCAATTTTATCTCTTTAGTATCACAGATTAATATTCGCTAGATATATCTGATTCATTCGCGCTTAGATAAGGCCTGAGCCAAAACAAATGCATTTTTTAATATCAAGCAATCTTTCCTTTTGTGATCAAGCAATTTACTTTTTTCAATATTTCATTGTAAATTGATAAAAATATGTATATTGATATTCACAAAATTAGACAGCAATTTGAAGGAATATTTATTCTTACTGTTCAGAAGAAATACTTATTTTAAACTAGTGCTTCCCTCAAATTGAAATTATTGCCATATTTCTTTTGTAACTTATAATTGTGCTTTTCCCGTTGGTAATAAATTACTGGTAATTACAAATGCCTGTCTAATTTATTCAGTCGACTCACTGAAAGTTTTTGGGAATTCATTAACCCCAAACGTAAATACGCAGCTAAAATTAAATCCATTACAATATATCACAACGAGATTTGCGTATATTAAATTACTGAAGCTTACAAATATTGTTTGTTCCGTTTCCTTATAATAATTAAAACGTTTTAATTAATGTGTATATCCGAACGTTACTTTTCTGAAAAAATAAAAGAAATATTTTCAACATTTTTTTTAATAATATTAAAACTTCTTAAAAATTGTGATAGCCTGCATTTATTAATTCCGTAAAAGCTTTCAAATAAAATGCGATACAGGTTCGCCTCTTGTAAATAAATTCAAATTTAAAACCTTCCTTATTCTTTATTTCTGCAATTTAAAAATATTCTAGTGCTAGAACATTTTTTTACGCTGCAGAATATTTTTTTTTTTATTTTTCTCACGTTATTTTTTATGATTATACGCTAAAAAGTTTTACCGGATCTATAAAAGCTTTCATAAAATCTGAAAATTACAGTATTAAAAGCGATACCTCGTGTTTTCTTTTCTTTTAGAATATTTTTAAGAAAACGTATTAAAAACTAGATCAGAAAATATTATAATCAATAGAGAATAACACGAAAACTGCACGTTTACTGGAGCCAAGAAGGTACAGCTATGTTTTAAATTATATAGACTCGCATCGTACCGAGATCTTATTTCTATTCAAGCATAACTCTATATGCGGTAATCCTTCTTTGCATACTAAAATAGAATTTTCTTTCACGTACTTTCTGCAGCGTAATTTTCATAATACCCCAATGCAATTTAAATCTACACAGTCGTTTGAACAATGCCATTTGCAAGTCTTAACAGCATTACAAGAAAGAGCTTGAAGTAGAAAAAGATTTTTAAAAGAGAAAGCATTCCCCTGACGGAGCCGCTCGTTTCAGCTGCCAACGCGGGCCTCTCTGTCGCTGGAGGTCGATTCGAGCCTGCGCAGACGCTCGGAGAGCCTCGAGGGCACGGGTCAGGTGGTGCTGCCGGATCAGCCCAGCGGCGGCGCCGGCCACCATCAGCAGCAGCAGCAGCAGCAGGGCTCGAGCTCCGGCTGCAAGCCGGAGGACTCGCCGGCGGCGGGCACCAGGCACCGCCGACACCTATCCGCCTGCGGCACTATCCTGCCGCCCAGCCAGAACCCTGCCAACATGGACTCCAGGTGAGAATCAAGCTCTTACTCTGCTCGAGCAGACGAGCTGCTTGCGCAGACGGGGGTTGGGCACGGGGGAGGACTTAGGAGTGATTAGGTTTTAACGAGTCACTTGTTTCTTCGCGTCTTTAGAAATGATGATTTTGTAAGTATTACAACTTTGATTAAAGCTAGATCAACCTTTTTTTAGTTCTTTCTCGTCATATATTGCTTCGATGTTGTTTCATTTATTTTCGCTAAATTCTAATTCTCTTCGACAAGACATCCTGATGATCGCAGTTGTTCTGACAAAGAAATCGATCCTCGCAGGAACGTTTTCAAGATAGCTGCTGTTGTTTAGGGAGGGTCTATGTAGATCGAGCAGTAGTGTTTTTTTTTTTTTTTTTTAATATTTATATACAAACCAAAAATTAGTTTTGTTTTGTCCTAATGATTAAAGTTGGTACGTACTCAGTTCCCGTGGACTTTACCCCGCAGAATCTAAATGGACTCTCCCTAAACGAGAAACGTTCGAGAAAAAGTACTACCGACGCGCTTTCGAATCCCGATTACCTTGCGTATATATACGTGACGCAGGCCCAGACCATTATTGACGTTCAATGAACCCTTCTGATCCCGAATGGAAGATCCGGCGCACAAGGAGTATTCTCCTTGGGAGGACTCACGACGTGATAGTGGCTCCTTTGATATTTAAAAGGTACCCTGTAACGTTCTGGGACTTCCTACGGGGATCCTTCAACTTCGCTCGAGAAGTAACGAGCTCATGCGACGCTTTAGAACCTTTTTATAATATTTGTTCTGTTCAGATTCAAGTTTATCACTGAGTGTTGTTGCATCGCTTGAATTCTATCAGACAGCTGATCTAAGAGAACTTTACTAAATCAAGTTTGATAGATGTTTCTTTATCGTATCTCTTCAACCTTTCGAGCTTCTTATACATTCTGTTAAAGGCTGTTAGACAAACTGTTATTACGACTACATCTTGAGGTAGCTCTTGCGCAAAACAACAGAGCTACACCGACTAGTTAAAAAAAAAAAAAAAAAAAAAAAAACTCGCGTACTCCTACACCACACTGTGCAAGAGCTAGCTCGAACAAGCAACTTTGAAAATCTTAAACAAACCGTATATATCCACACTCTCAAAACAAGCATGGAAAAGTGAAACACTTCTGAATTGTAACTTTATATACATATATATATTTACATATATATATTCGTAACTACCCACCGAAGACCCCCCTCTCAGAAAAAGACTAAGCAGAGTCCTTTCCCACTGAACTTGCAGCCTACTGTCAGAGGAGCTGGCGGCGGCGGTCGAGAACCTGGTGATGCTGCCCAGCAGCATCCCGGGCACGGCGGCGGCCTCGACGGCGGCCTCGGAGTCGGTGAGCCGCGGCAGCGCCGACAGCGGCAACGAGGCCATCCACGACTACGCCGAGATCTACACGCCGAGCCGCGACGCCGTCGGCTGGCCGCAGCAGCAGCCCGCCTCGGATCAGGAGGTCGGCACGCCCAGGCCGCCCACACCGCCGCTTCATCGGTTCCCCTCCTGGGAGGCCAAGATTTACCAGGTCAGCCGCCTTATATTTTTTAATCCTCCTTAAAAAATTGGAACGCTACTAAATTTATTCTCCTTCCTTCCCTTGGAGCAGGTCGCAGATGGTGGCTTAGGAATCGGACCTCCAACGAACGACGAGTCTGTGCCCTCGACAACCACAAACACTACCTCCTCGAAGCACTCACACACCGGACACAATCTTAATACACACAATATGCAAGGATATTGCGATATCTCGGTACCAGTTTACGCAACGGTTAAAGGTGCAGTTTTCATTCTTTAAAAATATTACGACTATTACGAGTCAGCTGAATATAAGCTTACGTTATTGGGAAAAATTTTGCACGATCGACAGGTCGAGCTAGTCAAATAAGATCCATGCCGTTCGGGGACAGTTCCGATGATAGCTCCGACGGCGAGGAGCATCAGAATCAGACGGAAACGAACACGCGGATAACAAACAGTTCGTCCGACAATACGGACTCTTCGCTCGGCAGCGGTAGCAGTCCTTCCAAGAGCGTGAAAACCACCAGCAGCCTCAGCCCTGCCAAACGAAGCTCAAGCGGTTCGCCGAGCAAAAGCGTTAAACGTGGTAAGTCTCGTTAAAAGACGCCTACTCTTAGCTGTTGTTAAAGTCTGCATGAAAGGTCGTGAAAAGTAGAGAGAATATCGAAAAGTAAAAAACGCCGGCGTACGTTCTGCTTTAACGCGCAGACGCTTCTTTAGAATCGGGCCTGTCGGAGGACTACGCGATACCGCCGGACGCGCTGAGCTCGACGTCCCTCGAGTCCAGCATGCCGAGCCTGCTGATGCGCGTGTCCGGTGAGAGCCCCAAGAGGCTCGAGTCCCTGGAGAAGACCGGCCACCTCGCCAAGCTCGGCGGCAAGCTCAAGACTTGGAGGAAGCGCTACTTCGTACTCAAGAACGGCGTCCTGTGCTACTGGAAAAGCCAGAACGACGTCAATAGGAAGCCGCAGGGCCAGATTCTTCTCGACGAAGTTTGCAGGTTCGTCGGATTTGTTTTTGTGCGAGTAACCTAAACTTCAGGCTGCGAAAACGATAATTCTTTAAAAATCGTTCTATTTTTTATTTGCGCAGGATAAATAGAGCGGAAGGCGCAGCTACGTTCGAAATAGCAACGGGCAAGAAAACGTATTACTTAACCGCTGATTGCATAGCAACGATGGAAGACTGGATACGCGTGCTGCAAAACGTGCAGAGGCGAAACGCAACGAAGCTCCTTCTGAGCAGAGAAGACAATAAACCGACGATACAGGGCTGGCTGACGAAAGTGAAGAACGGCCACGCGAAAAAGTGCTGGTGCGTCCTGATTGGAAAAATGTTCCTTTATTTCAAGTGTCCCAACGATATGGTAAGCGTTACTTCGCTCAAGCCGACGTCAAATATGAATGAATTCGAAATAATTCCGAAATCCCGACAGAACCCAATAGGCCAAATAAATATGCGCGACGCTCGCGTGGAAGAAGTGGAGCACGTTTCGGACAGCGACAGCGAAGAGCGCGATTCCGAATCAGCTCACGAGCAGACCATTGGTATCTTCCCGTCGCATCAAGGACCGACCTATCTTCTAATGCAGCACAAGCAGGATAAGGATAACTGGCTGTACCACCTGACGGTCGTTTCGGGCGGCGGCCCCAGTGCCGGAACTCAGTACGAGCAACTTGTACAGAGGCTTATGGAAACGGACGGCGATCCTAACTGCGTACTCTGGAGGCATCCGCTTTTACTGCACACGAAAGAGAACATCACGAGTCCGCTGACGAGTCTGACATCGGAAACTCTACAAACTGAAGCTATTAAGTTGTTTAAGGTAAATGTTTTACCTAGTCATAAACAATTTTTTTGAAGGATAATTAATTTTCTAAAATAGGAAAGTTCGAATATTAGAAAACCTTTTTTTTTTTAAATATCCCTTCAGGTTTAACTCGTCCTAAACGATCAAAGAATAACAGATATTTTAAAATTTAGGCCGTGCAGTTGTTTATGTCGGTTGCGGTCGAACAGGCCGGCATCGATTATCACGTGGTGCTCGCGCAAAACGCGCTTCAACAGTGCCTCGATCAACCAGAGCTCCAGTCGGAATTCATATGTGTCTTGGTAAAACAGACCAGTCGTCACACCCAGCACCGCTTGGGCGTACAGGTAAAAAAGGCCGCCAGACTTGTGTCGCTGGGTACTGCGCGCGTTGTAAGTCCTGCTTATTGTTTAACAAAAGAAACACTCGTTACCCACTACACAGTTTCCAAACAAGTATTAAGTAGCTGCATGATTAGTTTAACAACATTTTGGAACAAAAAAACTTTAAAATCTACAAAATTGCAGAAGTGAGGAAAAGAATTATTTAATTCCATGTTTATTTGATAAACTTTGATTTGACGAACATCTATTTATACGAAAAATTGCACAAAAAAAATAATAATTAAAAAAGAAACTTTTTTATTACCTTCATACAGCATACGTTCGCCTATTTTTTTTTCTTTTAACAAAAAGAACTAGTCAAACGCTAATTAAATCTCAATTCTGCATAATTATTAAAGCATACTAATAAAGATTTTTAATTATTAGAAACATACTGGGAAACTGTGTATTGGATAGACTTGGTCAAGTATGAAAGCTAATATATTCTTGCTGAAAGACAGAAAAATGTAATTCTTTGAAATTTTTGACAATTTACTTTAAGATTACTAAATTTATTAATTTTAATTTATACCAATTTTTTTAAATTCAAGAATTTTCAAAGATATATTTTTCTACTGTTTGCAGTAGATTTGTTGCGTGGTGTTGTACCACTACTCACAATTAACCAGAAATAATTTAGCGTAGTATTGTGTTAACAAAACAAATTATACTTGACGAAGTATTAACAATAATTTTAGTTATAAACCACTGATCACATTTCACTTTCATTTGCCGCTTTAAATGTGCTGCCGCTAATATTCACAGTCACATATTCTTGCATGTTTTTCATTTTTTTACATCTACAGAAACGTCAATTTTATATCGTTCTAACACAATCTCTTACCTCTACTATATATAAGAGAATAGAGTCAATCATCTTGATCATTTGTTGACTTAATCATAAATTCTCCACTAACCTTTTAAAAGTGGTAAAACCACAATTTTTGTGTTTCAAACAATATTATTTAAGATGTTTGTTTGTATTTTTTATGTTTAAAATCTGCAAGTAATTGAAATAACACGATTAACAAAAGAGAGCAATTAAACCAGTTTTTAGAAAATTACAATCGGTACGTATATCTGATGTGTTGTTAAAAATGTTTCATACAGTAAACAATTTAAACGTAGGTTTTTCAATGTTGTTTTGAGTTTAACATTTCGATAATCAATATTTGACTCTGTTCTGCAAAACGCTTAAGAATAAATCGATCATTTCATACTTTCTATTACCACGAAAACGCCCTTAATACGGTCCGATCACGTGAACCGAACGTACTTTGATTAAATGTCTTCCATCACTTTCTCTTTTAACAAACCCATTAAATGTACATGCACAAAAATGTCACTCTCGTCAAATCAAAGTACGTTCAGCGTTACGCACACTTGCAGAATGGTATGTTGGTGTACATGAAAGAAATCACACACAAGAAGACATCTTTTTTAGACTATCTCTCTCGACTTTTGGTTTTGTTCGTTATCTTTTTTGATATTATTTCCTTTTTACAATATAGTTTCTTCAATTTTTAATTTTGCTCTCTCAGAAAATAGCTCATTTAATTTATCTTTGATTTTATTTAATTATATACAATTATTCACTGTGTTTTGAATGCCGCTTAGAGACTGAATTTTTAGTGGCAGATACAATATTACGATATCCTTAGCACTGAAAGCTCGAAAATCTTCGGTGTAGAATGAGCATTGATATTTTTCTTTAACTAGGAATTTGCCCGATTTAAAATTGCGCTTCATTATAAGAATTTCTTGAAATTTATGGCATAGCCTCACCTTTTTTCTTTTATAGAGCTTTTAATTGAATCATGCTTCTATAATTTCATCCGCCAATGTTTTTGTCTTCTTTCTCTTAATCGTTATAAATAGGTGCTAATCATCTCCATTCGGTAATACTTTTGACGGTACGTAAAGTAAGTTCGGTTGAGTTTTCATTTGTGACGATTAACAATCGAGACTTTGCAGTGGTCCCTTCGATTTCCATATTGCTTTTACTAACTGAAGGACAAAGTTTGGCCACTTAATAAGTATTTTAACCTCATTGGTGCACTGAATAAAAATAACGTTAGTATAGCTCGATCCTTAAACGTTTGAAAGGTCTTGCTTAGATTAACGAGTATTAAAATAAAATAATTAGATTGAGGACTAGTAATTTCAAGTATTTACACGTTTAATTAAATCAACGTAGTAGAGTTGCCAGTACTTAAAAATAGAATTTTATATTTTCTTACTTTAAGAATTTTTCTTTAGAATCTTTAAAATGAAACTTGCTTCATGAAAAACATTCATTTTTTTATTAAAGTATTCAAAAAATTTCAACTAATTTCTAAATGACTAAATTCTTTTTTTTTTAACAAAAAGTTCAATCAACTTTCATTTAAGAATCATTAAACATCAAAGTTATCATGCAATGATTCTCAATAAAGCTCCCCCCTAGTAAAATTTCCATAACTAAATGAAGGAGAAAAAGGGAATAAAAGTGAAAAGCGTAGAGCATATATAGAGAAGGTAAATCGAGAGGGGTAAAGTAAGTACGCCAGCATACCATGAAATTGCAGCAACTCCTGCTGTGCGCGACGCAGTCGCTGTTCACGTGCGACACGCAGGGCCCCGGGACGAGCGGGGCCAGCGATAACGCGGACGCTCAGTCGACCGCATCGACATCTCACAGTCCTCCGCTCGCACAGGGACACTCCTCCTCGAACCTCCTCGACTGCAAGACCAATCCCGCCCAGTACGTACTCGTCCAGGGATGGCAGCTGCTGGCGCTCGCGGTCTCCCTCTTCCTGCCCAGGAACAACCGGCTGCTCTGGTACCTCAAGCTGCATCTGCAGAGGAACGCCGATACCAAGTGAGTAATTCGCTACTCGCCAACTACTCGTAAGCGCTTCGTTTCCACTCTATAATCGTTCGCTGCGCATCGACATCTACAGATCGGAATGCGGCAAGTACGCGGCGTACTGCGAGCGAGCACTCGAGCGGACCTTGCAGAACGGCTGCCGGGAGGTGAAACCATCGCGGATGGAGGTGCTTTCGATCCTGCTAAAAAATCCCTATCATCATTCTCTACCACATGCCATACCCGTCCATTTTCTGAACGGGACCTATCAGGTAGTCAGCTTTGACGGAAGCACAACCATCGAAGAGTTCCTAACGACGCTCAACCAGGAGATCGGCTGCAGGGATGTGCATCAGTCTGGCTTTACGTTATTCAGCGATGATCCTATCGAGAAGGATCTCGAGCATTTCATCGATCTGCAGGCAAAAGTGCGAATTATTCTTCTAATCTAAAGCCGTATAACGACTAAGGAAGAATTAATTTTAATGATTCGATTGCGTTTTGCAGCTTTGTGATATAATTTCTAAATGGGAAACGGCGCTACGTGAGAAGGGCTCAGGTAAATTCGAGAATACAAGGGTTATCCAATTGACCTACAAGTCTCGATGCTACTGGAGACACGCAGCTAAAATGGAGACGGATCGCGAGAGGCTACTACTTTGTTATCAAGTTAATCAGCAAGTCGTGCAAGGAAAGTTCCCGCTGAATCGCGATCTTGCCTTTGAACTTGCCTCACTTATGGCTCAGGTATATATTTATCTTGCATTAAAATTTTACCTCGTTAAAATCGATATTTAGAAAAATGCAAACATTTTTAGATTGACTACGGAGAATATAATGCGGAAAAAGTTCGAGGTAGCGGGCCAGGCAATCCGCATCATTTAGTATTACAAGTTTTAGATAAATTTTATCCGGTCAGATATCGCACAAATATTACTACCGATCAATTAAGGTAAGCCTTGTAATCTCTTGATTTGTTTGGCAGTACAAATCCAATACTAAATATTTATTACTTACGTTTTCAGAGATTTGCAAGAAAAATTGCAAGAAAAATGGATGTCTTTGAAGGGACGCAGCGTTCTAGACTGCGTAAGGATTTACTTGACATGCACCAGAAAGTGGCCTTTCTTCGGTGCAACGCTATACCAAGCAAAGGTACGAAACTTAAAAACAATCCTAAAATGAACAACTGTTTTGATTCGTGTATATTAAGATAATTAATATTTACCTTACAGTTGAAACAGTCTGACCCAGCGACGGTGTGGATAGCGGTAAGCGAAGATAGCGTTACGTTGCTCGAATTGCAAACCATGGCTGTTATGTGTCGCTACAATTATGCGAACATTGTTACATTTGGCGGATGTCTGGATGATTTTATGCTTGTCGCATGTCCGGATGAAGGAGCCGCCGAACAAAAACTTTTATTTGCTTTGAGTAAACCGAAGGTAAGCAGAATGGTCTATTTATTAAAAAAGAAAGTTTCTCAATTATATCAGTTTCTTCAATCGATTTATATACATCGATTTTTTTACAGATCCTAGAAATTACTTTATTAATAGCAGACTATATGAATGCTTTGGGTCATACTTTACCCGGAACGCCACAAATGAATACTTTAACTCGGAATGGGTCGCATCGATCTATAAAGTCTACTTTGAGAACAGGAACTGGTACATTTTATTTAAGTTTATTTTTTTCGCTTATTTGAAAACTGTATATTTTCATTGATTTATTCCACTTACAGGTTCAAGTTGTCTGCCAACGCAGCCTGATATTCTCAAATCCACCCCTGATCATCAGCGACCATGAGAAAGTAATTTAAATTTGAATCAGTCGGAGGAATCTGAAATGTTTTATACGTGCATGCAGTCTGGCTCGATCAGAGCCATGCGTTGTTACTCGAAGGTACTAAAACATACACAGTAACTGATAAAAACTACACTTTGTAAATAAATAATCTGCGTAATTGTTCTAATAACTTGAGCATCGGAAGATAAACATACTTTGAAATCGAAAATTGTGTAAACGTACAGAAAGAAGAAGAAGAAGAGAAAAACTTAAACTTAGATTTTAATGGAAGAAGAAACACTGCCTAATTTAGAACAATTTTGTGTCGCAGATTCGAAATAAATTTGGATTGAAGAATAAAAAAGAAGCAAAGCAGCTAAACTATTATGTACTCTGACGATGTTTTTGCTACACTATATTTATACTCCTCGATAAGCGAGAAGCGTTGAAAAGAGTCTTTGTAAATAGTAATTATAGAATATGCTGAATGTTTAGAATCTAATAGATAACACGAAAAACGAGAGACTTATAACTGATCGAATTGAGGACTGAAGAAGGCTAAAGCACTTTTACAATTTTTAAAAAACCACGTTTCGAACTTTGTAATTTTTAGCGTAGCAAAGGAATTTTTTAGAGACAAATTTTTAAGCCTTGAGATAAAAAGAGATCTAATAAAATAATTTGTAGTCTACGTAGATGAGAAACTGGTTTTTTAAAGTTCGCAAGGTGACTCCGTTTTCTGAATGAGTATCGATCCTTCTTGCCAAAATACCAGAGAACAGATTGATTTTAAAATTTTATGTACTTATGGTTTATATTCTTTTATTAAATCGTAGTAACATTATTTTATTAGATTATTTTCAAGTAAAAAATTTAAAGCTCTCTACATGCAAATTTTTACTTGCACTGTAAGTGTATAAAATTATAAATGTAGCAACAAAATAATGTTAAATCATGTGTAAAAATTTAGTAATTGCACGCGATTTGACAAAAACTCTATAAATAACTTTTTTTTGTGAATAACTCTTTTCATGGGTTAAAATTGAAGCAGAAGCTCTAAGGGAAGTCTATTAACTGGTTTTAAGAATGTACTCGATGTTTTTTCAGATGTAAGCCATTTGCAGAAAAAACTACACTCGTTTCTCGAATGTTTTAGATTTGTTAGAATGAGAGAATTTATTACCATAAATGCAGGGTGCCTAAAAAACCGAACGTTATACGGAAGAAACTAGTATCTTTGTGAATATGAATGTAAGGTGGGCAACGATCGCACCTATTAACATTGACGCAAAGTTTTGTTATTCCGATAATAGCTAGTCTTATTAAATCGCTTAATTTATTATTAAGAATCTTTACTCAAGGACAAGTTTTTGTTACTAAAAAGTATTTCTGAGGGGACAAAATCGTTTTGAGAAGAATTTGATAATTTAAAAACATGTTTGTTAAATTTTAGTCATTGAATTGAAGACAAATTTTATGTTGGAATATTATTTTATTATTTATAAAAACTTTACCTGAACTTATATTTTTTAAATTTATTTTAAATTCTCATTTTAAAATCACAAATATAATCTTTTAGTGTAATTTAATTGTTTCGTTTTACATTTGCATATCGTTGAGATAATTGTTAGATAAATATACTCAGTAACCAGAACACTTTATTTGCATTAGTACAATTATTTTAAGTAACTTATATATAACGATTTTAATTTTTTAATAAAATATTTCATTATAAGAGTAGTGTGAGTGTAGTACGTTTTTTAAATTTTAAAGTAAAAGATGATTGTGTCCTCTTGTATAAGTGTTTAGAGAAAATGGGTTCGCATTTGACACATCGTAGACACTGTTACATAAATGCTCACTCTAATTATCATCGTCACTTACGCATTTTTGTATTAGCGAATGCGAGTATTATTGCCCGCTGTATCTTAAGTTTGTATAGAAGTTTTGTACACGAGTGCTTGTTACGCCCTAAAAAACTAGCAAAAGTCTTCCTTTATTAAATAATCACAAATAAAATATTGTATGTATAGCAAAACATAATTAAAATAAAGGGGCTTTCGTGCAATACGTACAAGACTTCTATCATATAACATTTTAGTTGCAGTGTAACAAAAAAGAAAGGACTACTTTTTTTTAACACTAAACAATATAGTTTGGAAAGAAGAACGATAATTGGAAAAAGCCTCAGTATTTTAAATATTTTTTAACGTAAAAATAAAAAAGTTTAGGAACGAAAAAAGAATAAAACAAGGCGAGATCAGAACGTTAGTACTATAGATTAGTCAGGAAAGACAAACCGTTGTAGTATCATGTTGAAGGGAGGCAGCAGTACAAAAAAGAAACTGATGAAGTGAAAATTTACGAAAAAAGTACGACACTTTGTCTTTAGTTTTTTATATGAAAACAAAAGAGAGAAGCGTATGACGTTGGTGCTTAGCACCTTTATATGACATCTGTTGCGCGAGACGTGGCGAAACAATGGTGAAATTTACTCATTTTGTACATAATTATTATTTATATGTAAACGAATATATAGGTATACGTCGAATTTGCAGTGGACACTGAGAAAAATACACCACTCGGCAGAATAATTATACGAAAAGAGAGATGAAAAAGAGTAAAATGAAATTGCCAAGCATGACGCGCATTGTGCGTTCTGTAGATCTTTATTTATTATTTATTTGCAACGTAAATCAACGCTAGAGGCGTAAATAATGTGCGACAGAAATTATAATACATTGTACTATTGTACAAATAATAAATATATTATGCTCGAATGTGTACAATATAAATAATTTTATTCATTTCATTTCTACTCCTTAATTTCTCTAAAACTACTTACTGTCTTCATTTAAAATCCTTTTTTCTTCTGATTTCAAAATCTTTCTCATATTACATTTTTTCACTTTTTTATAACAAAATATATTCAACTTTATAAATAACGGCATTTAAATTGAAGATCTTAAAATGATTTCTATCATCAAAAATTAAATAACACTAGGGAAAAATTATTAATATCATAAGAAATAAATCATTAACAAATTATTTTTTATCTTTAAAAAATTAATTGATGAAATGAGGAAGAAATATAAAACATTGAAAAGAATTTATTAAATAAGATAAAGATCAATCTTTTTTTTTTTGTTAAAATTTTTATGACACAATTTCCCTTGTTTGAGATCGAAATTCTCAAATCCGGAATTGATGAGCGTAAAAGCAATTGCAAATGAATATTTTCATTGTTCATTTATTGTTATTTTTCATCATTATTCTAATTTTGAAAAACAACTAGGTATAATAGTCGTTCGTAATATCTCTTTTAATTATGAAGCCACTATCTATACCTATAGCCTATAGTCATTATCAGAGGCTAAACAATTATCCCTATTAGATAGATAATGGATTTTTATTGGCAATCATTTAGGAATACATAGCCATGTTACACAAACATTGCGCGCGAAATACAAAATAGATATTATATTACATTTCTTAACTTAGCTTAT
>UCOM01000227.1:0-104684 GCA_900474385.1 Ormyrus pomaceus
GGTCGGATTTAATGCGAAAATCGAGGGTTAAGACGTTGAATGAAGTGCTCCACTTCGATGTTAGTTGGGAGCGTAATGGGGTGATTATAAGATTAAGATTCAATTTTTTTTTTTTTTGAAAACTTATCGATCGGATAAAACTTGTTAAAAATTTTAATAAAATTGCAGTTATAACGCAACAAGAAAATTTTCTAAACTTCGTAAGACATTAAAGAGAACTTTTAGATCGAGGAGTTTCGATTAAAACTTTCTTAAAATATTAAATTAATTCAGTCCCGTCAAAGCTAAGTGAAAGGTAAATCTTATCAAAGAAAATAATTAAAAATTACAACTTAATTTTACTAGCAATCTCAAGTATCTAATTAGGAAGCAAAACAATTTTTTCCTCCTAAATTTTCCAAACTCTCAAAGGCAATTAAGCATCACTACGAACAGCTCATCTTTTTCCAAACGAAACAGGTACAATCCCAAGTCAGTAATCTTCCACCTGAATCCCAGCTCCCAAAGAAATCCGAACAAATAAGTCCGGCCCGCTTACCATCCCGAGAAGCATTCGAAATATCCTCGGCGAAAAGAAAGGAGGCGAGAGCTCCTTGGCAGCTGGATTTTCCAAGCGTTGAACCCGCGTTGTCTCATTCGCCGGGACAGCGAACTGATAGTCTCTCCTCTCCCGGCGATGCACAAGCCGCCGCGGCGGCGGCAGCTCCTCTGCTTCCTTTTTGCGGGAGGAGCAGCGGGGGAATCTTTATGCGGCCGCGATGCGCGTAAGCGGCTTTTGCGAAACCCGTTGCGACCTTCGCGCTCAAAGTCATCGACCTATACGCGCGAGAGGGGGAGGACTCTTTTTTTTCTCTCCTGCAACATTTTGCCGGAGAGGAGTCGTGCGGCATAAATTTCTGGAGCCTTTATGGGGCAGCTGTTGCTGCTCGCTCTCTCCCAAGGTAACGCATGGGCCGTATAAATTTTTATCGCCGCAGCTCCTATATACTTGCCTTTTTTTTCCGTTCGCTCGTTGTTTAGTGCAATGATTACAACCGGCTGAGGATCTTCGAACCTGGGGATTTTCGTTCGTTTTCGCGGGCTGTGAGTATTTTTTTATTCGCAAAAAGGAACACTGAGCGAAAAAGGAGCGGTCGAGTGGGGGGAGAGGTGGAATTCTTTTCGAGGCTGCTAATGGACGTTTGAGGAAGGAAGCGTAGGCTGCTTTTTTCAAAACAATGAAAGATTCGCGTTAAGCAGCATTTGATGCCATGGGAGGTTTCCATAAAAGTTAACTGTACGCGCGTCGATCATCGTAACGAGAAAATGCGCCTTTCTAAAAAAGACCTTTTACGTGTCCAGCGTGTGTAATAAAACTAGAGATTATGTAAAAAGTGTACCCTGCTCTCGGTAATAAAAATCCTGTACGGATATCATTTTATTAAATTTCATAATCTCCACTGACGAATAATACGAGTCCGCTTGATTGACGTACGTTAATACGACTATTCTTATCGATTGGTAAACAAGGTTATCAAAAATTGAGAATTACTCTTAACCCAAAACGCGTGGGTTTATTACTTTTGAGTAATGAAAGCGAGCTATCTGATTTATGAAGGAAAATCATATCTGAAGCGATGTATTTATCAGGACTGTCTTCAGATTTATTAATGATACCGCGTCTCATTCTGTTGCTTTATTTTCAGGAGTGAAATATTTACTTTATGCACTTTCTTCTAGGCCGCAGTTGCAAATGGTAATGCAAGCCTGATGTGCGTTTAACCTAAACATTTTAAAAATAAGCATATCATATACGTATATCGGCTATAAGCAGTAGAAGACCTCGAAGCCCAAAGAACCACATTAAATTTTCAGTATAGTAAATGGACAAGTTTTATAGCAAAATACGCGACGTTTTTTTCGAAAAAATTATGAGACATCTACAGTGAAAATTTATTTTTAGTAAAAAAAAAATAAATAAATAAATAAAATAAAAAGGTTTCAATCGATAACTAAAAATTGATGAAGAATAAATGGTTATTTACATCCAACACCACTGTTATTATGACTTCGCAAACATTAATTCCCCATTACCGAGGAGGGAAGCGATCTGCTTCCACGTCGGAAAACATAAATCATTTATTAATCCCCCTCCTGTTTACCATCCACAACTTCCCCCGGCCAATCGATCCGAAACTTTCTACGTACATAAACCGAAAATAATTGTGACGCTCTCCTAATGGAGAAACCCAACTGCAGCGGCTCGTCCGAGCCGCGGAAAGTGACAACTTTCCTAAAAAAACAAACGCGAACTCGGCGACTCGCCCCGACCTAAAAAGAAAAAAAAATATCGATCGCTTCCTCGTGCATTCCAGCCTCGCCGTCGTGTGCTCTCCGCCGCTACTCAGAAATTGCACAATTCTGCAACGAGGAAGTCGTAACTCGCAAAAAAGGCACACGAGAGTCCGCGCGTGTGTCGTAGTCGGCGTGCCTCGGATTCCTAAAAGCCGCGCCGAGGAGGAGAGCTCCGCGAGAGAGAGAGAGCGGCTACGTGACGTCGGGCTCGACCGCGAAATGTAGAGCGCGCGACGGCTCTTTAAACCGCTGTCCGAGGGGGGAGGGGAGGGGGGGGAGGAAGAGTAGAAAAATAGATCGAACGCGTGCGGCGCGCGCGGGAATATAAGGTCTCCCGCGTCCGTACGCACAATAGGAGCGAATGTCAAAATATAGCCCGGTGGGCGATGACTGTTTTCTCTGAATTTCGAGTCACCCGTCGGCGAGGACGCACACTTGTACCCGGAGGGGGGAACGGACTATTAGTGCCTCCTCTTTTTGCGCTACTGCATGCTGCTGCTGCTGCTGGCGCTTTTGTGTGTATACGCGCCGTGCATACTGCACGCGACGAGAGAGCGTTGAAATTTCAAGCGGAAGAGCTCGGAGCTTTTTAGCGGCCGGAAAGGAAGAGGGCCGGAGTTTTTGTATGCCGGCCGGGGGGATCGATCTTCTTCACGGGAGGGGGGTGACACGCTGAGATTTCGGAAGGGTGTATGGAAATTGAGAGTGAAGGGGGACTGATGTCGACGTCGAATTTTCGCAGCGGGAAAAGTAATAGATTGCGATGGCCAGCTTTCGCTTCGGTTGTTGGCAATGAGGGCTTTTAGATTAACTTATGGATCGAGATAAGATATAGCTTTTGCTTATCGGGAAAGGGTACTTTAATTAACGCAGTCCCTTGTAAAAAACAAGGGAGGGAGAATTTATTAAAAGTTTGATCTGATATACATCTGTTAGGATGGGTACCTGTACAACTATAAACTTTAGGGTTACGTGCTAAACTTGTTATAGACAGATATATTACCTATATAGTACGTACCTTGTACGAAACTTGCGCCGATTGCGTCATCTAATAGTTTCGATTTAAACATCTTTAAAATGCACTGATTTGTAGAAAAATTAAAGTAAATGAAATAGCGAATAAAATAAATATTTTTAAATGTTTAAATCTGGCCACGAAAATAGTTGATTAAAGAGTACTTTAAAGAGAGAGGATAGTTACATGATCTTTTTAATAGCTTTTCAATCCTGCAAGACGTAAGAACTCGTTTAGATTTTTTTAGATTTATACGATGACATTAATGATGGCTTCAATAAATTACTTTTTTTTTTGAATAAATAAATAATGTTCAAAAGTTAAGATAAAATGTTATTTAAAATTTATCAAGAAAATAATAAAGTTTATCTGCAGGATATCTTATTGCAATAATGTCATCGAATAAAAATAAATCAGCGCGCGTAATTTTAAGCGTTTAATTTAAAACCTGCTCGTCTCATTTTATGCAATGTTGACACAATAAATTGAAAATTGGATTTCTCGTTGAGTTTCGTTACACAAAATGTTGGAAATTTTAAACTTGGAGCTTTACGTCTAATGCACTTAAAATCTAATTTCAAAGATTTAATTAGAAAGATTTTTAGCGAAAACTGCGCTTAAAATTATTTATTACCAAAATTTATGATTGAAAACGTGCATCTTTACGTTTTCTACTGAAATTAATAAATGTTTTATTTACAAGTAACCTATACCTCCATTTCCTTCTACAATAATGAACTCTGTACCATTTTTCACCGCCTTAATAGAACGAAGAAAATCGCGAATCGCCGCTTCGCATCAATAATTCATTTCGATCCGTATCTGGTACAAAAAGCAGAGAGTACATTTATAACATCCCCGACATCTTTAAATCGAATCGAAAAGCTTTTTTATACCAGGCAATCAACGAAATAAGCGAAGCGGAGCACCTCTCGGAAGGCCGCCGCGGCGAACCAGGTGACCCCGGGCCTCTATTTAATCTCCCCGATCAAAACCGCATTCCGCGTCCACACCCCCTTTGGAAATTGGCTGCGTCCAGTGTTATCCAACCTCTCGCTCCTAGAAACGAGACAAAACGTAATCCGCGCGCCGGGGCCCATTGTCCCTCTACGTAATATAAAGCACCGCTGGCGTCTATGTGTACTCCAAGCTCGAGCGTAGAAGGGGCAGCGACGGCGTCGGCGTCGTCGTCGTCGTCGGCGGCGGCGGCGGCAGTCGCAGCATTATGTCACAGACGCGCGCGCGCCCTCGCGCCGATAGCATCGCGCAGAGAACGCGTCTGGCACGTATACATCGAGAGGGAGACGGCAGAGCGCTCTCCTCTCCGCGAGGTTTAGCCGGCAGCTATTAGACGCGAGAGTTGCTTTTCGGCGAGCAGTGAGCCAAGAGTGATTCCTCGCCGCGGGTCGGGTCGAACGCACGCGCCTTCGCTTTTTTATCTTGCGACGAACTTTTGCGGATACTGTCCGAGGCAGATTCGTCGGCTCGCCGCGTGGTTCGCCACCTTTTTCTCTGGCCTGGTACGTATAGAGTTATAGAGCCGCGGAATCGGATTTAGAGCGTGCGACTGATGATGAAACGAGCGCTTCGGCTTTTTGCATGCTGATAAGGTGCTTTTTCAGGAGGAAAGTCGGGCGGATTTTATGGACGTGTTTACAATCGCTTTGCATTGGATTAGTCAAAATTTACGCGAGTCGCTTTGCATTGCAATGTACACCGCAACGGAAGACGTCGTGCTTTTTTGAATAAAAATAAATTCTGCTTTGGTGTACCGTTCGACAGAAATTTAATAAAATGAAATCGATAGTGCGATAAGAAATTTGAGATTCGATTTGACTGCAGAGTTTTGAGATATCGCGGGAACCTTTTACGTCGCTAATGCAGTCGTTTTAAAATATATTACCTAATGCAGCTTGCGCAATTAGTTAGAGAATTGCGCTATTTTTCACATTTTCTTGACACTGATTGAACGGTTTAAATCGATAATGCAATTTACTTTTGTGATTTTACGAACAATTTTTCAATACTCAATAGTCAATAAAGTGAAATTTTAATAATGAAATTCTTTTCGGTCAGTAGCATTTACGTACTCTGTTAATGAAAAAAAATTAAATAAATATTGTACTTAATTGAGAATAAACAGGAGAACTTTAATAAAAAAAAAGACACTTTTAATATAAGGTTTACATTTTCCAACAATTTTAAAATGTACAGTTTTAGAGTAATAAAGAAAAATTACATTTTAAATGAAACGCCGATAAATTTTACTTTTAAAGGATTTATATACTTCCATTTGCAATAAAGTGATAGTAAAACATTAAAAAAATTATGAATTTATTAAAACGTTATTTCCCTGATAATTTAATTAAAGAAAAAATTAGTCACCTTTTAATTTTCTTGCAGAAAATGGAAAAAAGAAACAACGTCGATGAAAAATGTCCGACAGTTTGATAACAATAAAGTTTTCTCTACCCAGTGATAAACTTGCGAGATAGCAAGTAGTGTTTATCTGGGAGTCGTCGATGAATCACGTACCGTCAAGGGTGATACTTCAATAAATCCACTACAAGTACACTTAATAGTAAGTAATTTACTCAGCGCCGTACATTTGTCTTTCGGGAAAATTATTTTCTCTCGACCGAATTGAACGGGACCGACAGATGATTGCCTTAATCAGTTAGAACGAACACAATTACCCGATCTCTCTCAATGACAGGTTCACCTATACCTTAATTTACTAATTCGTGCGGTGCCCGTTTAAATCGCTAAAGGAAACGAGGATTTGAGAGCTTTGTTACGTGCAAACAAAGCAATTGTTCGATTAATTAAATTCTCAGGCCCCGGGAAGGATGTCGCCTTTGGTTTTGGGAATAGACGTGGGCACGACGTCCGTCAAAGTTGTGATTGTTCAGAAGGAGACTCAGCTAATCTTGGCCAATCAGTCGAAGGAAACGCAGGCTAATGTGCCGAGCGACCTGGGAATCGAGGGGAACAAACAGGATGTGCCGAAGATTCTCTCCGCCATACATAATTGCGTCTCTCGGCTCCCCAAAGATCTACTTCGACAGGTACGTAATTTATGTCGATTCTCGCGCATGAAAAATTTTTTTCGGTAATTAAGGTAATTGACATTGCCAATGTAATTAATGATAGTTTTAATGTTATTTTGCTTAATTTTAACTATTTAAGCTATTAATAAATTTGTAAGTTTCTTGCTGCTGAAAAAAAATTTATTTACAAACAGAACAGAGTTAGTTAATTAGTAAAAGTAATAATGTTACGTTTCAGTTGTCAAGACTCAAAATCAATTAATTCTATTTATGCTATTTTCACTACAATCATCTGATTTTCTTAATTAAAAACAAAATTTGTCACAAAGAACTGTTTATCATACTTTACAAAAAACGTGTATTAGAATTTTTTTCTTCACTTAATGACTTTACTCATTAGGTTTCTCTATCGCATCAAAAAGTTTTCATTCGCGGCTTACTTTCTTCGACTTTTCATTAATCAAATAAAAAGTCGAATATTTTCGAAACGTCGCTCGGCGAAAACGTTTGAAAATTTCTCGACGAAAGCCAAACCGATCCCCCGCAAGACAAGCCGGACAACCGAGCATCAATAATATTAAAAGCTCGTATCGGAAAATTTATTGCGAGACGTCGGCGTGTTTGTCAGTTTTTTCCCGTCGCCTCATTTATTAACGTCGCTCGGTCGCGCAGGTCGAGAGCATCGGGATCTGCGGCCAAATGCACGGCGTGACGCTCTGGAAGTTGCCGAACGAATGCTCCTACAAAGAGAACGGGCTCTTCAAACTTGACATTGACAAGGATAAGGTTTCCAATCTCTATACGTGGCAAGACGGCCGATGCGACACTGAATTTCTGAGGTCCCTGCCCGAGTCGACGAGCCACCTGCCCCTGCACACCGGCTACGGCTGCGCGACCTTATTTTGGTTTGCCAAAAATAAGTGAGTATATAAAGCGCTAATTGTTCGACAGTTAATGACACGCGGTATTTCGCTCATTAAGCTCGAGCCGCGCTAGAAGATTCATTTGTTTTTCTATTTCGCGGCGAGTCCGCCACCGAATATAGTCATGATTCATTTGCGAAAGAGAAAAAATTACGTGGCGAGAATAAGAAAAAAGGTTGCTCGATTGTGTTTTTGCAATTGAAGTAAAGTAGCAATCATTGATTCGGATTTCGAGGCGTTTTTTTACAGTAATTTACAGAAATAAAAGAGGATAAGCTGATAATTATACAAGTCATCGACCTGTCGATTTTTATTGGGCCGTCGGCTTGGTTACCAAGCCTTTAATAAATTGCTTGGACTCCAATATTACGCTTTGGGTTATTTGCTATCGGTCTATATTTGCTATCTTCCAGAACTTGGTATCGTGTATCCTATGTAAGAAACAAAGTTGAATGAAACTATACAGCAAAATCAGGTCATGCTTCAAAATATAGGAAAATCGATCGAATTCGGTATACATTATTCAGCATAGTTGAACAAGTATAGCTTAATTAAACTATAAAATAAGCAAATACTTTGGTCTGAAAATCGGAGTAAATAAAAACATAAAACTTTTTCGTCGTTCTGTTTTTCAATGAGAAAATGGCCTTGCTGCAGCAAAAGTTTCCTAAAAATTACCATGCCATTTCAATAGAACCGCGCAAACTGAAAAAAAAAATCTATAAAATCAGCATACTTTATAGCCCAATTTCACAAGTCAGCTCAGTAAAACTTTCCTAATAAATTCGTAGTCGAATTATCGCGGTATTTCCAATCGCGATCGTGTCGCAACCCTATTAATACATAACCACCGCGAGCCCAAACCCGCAAAAATCCCCTCTAAAAACGCACCTCGATCTGAAAATTGCGCAAAAATCCCCCGACTCTCTAATCGTCACCTCGATATCCGCGCCGCAGAGCGGAGAAGCTGGCGAAGTACGACCGCTGCGGCACGGTCCAGGACCTGGTGGTGAGCCTGCTGTGCGCGAGCGACGACGTCAAGATGAGCACGCAGAACGCGGCGAGCTGGGGCTACTTCCTCACGGAGTCGAGGCGGTGGGACGCGGAGGCGCTCGCCGCCGGCGACTTTCCTCTCCACCTGCTGCCCGGCGAGATTCTGACGCCCGGCCAGGCGGCCGGAAAGCTCGGGCACAACTGGTTCGGCATACCCGCCGGGGTTACAATAGGTATGTTTTGTTGGATGCGCGCTAAGCTAAGAATTGTGCGAGGAGATGAGCGAGAGGAAATTTTAGAGATATTTTTTTGATTCTGCGATGGTAAGCTTATTGATTTATTATGTTTTTCTGTTTTTAATTTAATTCAAATTATACAAGACGCAATCGTTATTTCAAAATAGATTTTACGCGTAAAGTGGAAAATAACGCTTTTGATCTATTTCAAAGAAGCCATTTGTCGCAGAGCGTAAATTAGTTTGAAATTCCGTTGCCTTTCGGGTGATTAAAGTTTATAAGCTTCCACGTACGCTCTTTTTTTTTTGCCACCAGGGGTTGCTTTGGGCGACTTGCAGTGCTCGGTGTATGCATTATTAAAAGAGCCGTCCGACGCGGTTCTAAATATTTCAACGTCCGCTCAGCTGGCCTACGTTCATCCGACATTCAAGCCAGACGCTATTAATGAATCAAGTAAGATATTCACCGCTACCTTAAACAGTCGCAACAATTAATTCAGAGAAACCGGCTGACTCGAAATCTTGTGATTGCGCAGAGAAGATAGAGTACTTTCCGTACTTCGAGGAAAAGTACCTGGCGGTTGCGGCCTCGTTAAACGGCGGAAACACTTTGGCTACCTTCGTAAAGTCTCTTCAGCAGTGGACCCTGGAACTCGGCTTTTCCGTGCCTCAATGTTTGTACAATTTTTTTTATCCATAATGTAATCTTTATGCAATACACCCATAAACTTTTTCCAACTTTTTTTATTTAGTAAAAATACTGCATAGAAGTAAGCCTGCTTCCAAACTCTATCTAACTTGTCCACCCTCTTTTTCTTCCGCAGCCAAAGTTTGGGATAAGCTGATAGCGCTCGGCAACGACGACACCTCGATCAGCGACATGACGATAATTCCGACTTTACTCGGCGAGCGTTACGCTCCCGATCAAACGGCCAGTGTCACCGGTATAACCCTCGACACTCTGCATTTGGGGAATATATTTCGAGCTTTGTGCTCCGGGATCATAAAGAATCTTCACGAGTAAGTTTACGGCGTCGTTTTACACTGCACTTTTTACGAACGAAAATAGAGTGGTCCCTTGCTTGCTATAGCTAGTTTTAAAAGCTACTTTTACAAGAGTACTATACAGCAAAGTTTGTCAGACTTTACTTCTATACGTCAGTCGCAGACTCGAACGAGTCGAAATTACTTTTTTTTATTATATTTACGCTGCGAATTTAATTTTCGTCTAAGCAATAATTACGCGCTAAGTCCATAAATCAAGCGTTTCACAGCAAAGTTACCCTGCCAGGCGTTCTCGAAACAGCCAATAAATTACTTAAACTACCTCAAGTTCGACTTTAACGCCCGGCAATTATTTTTGCACCCCGTTCCCGTAAAATAGAATTCGCCAACAAGGATCGACTAAAACCTGCCGGTATATAGTCATTCCACTCTTTCGCGCGGAAACAACGCAATAATTCCTTACAGCCGAGAACTAACAAATCGCACATTTTTGCAGCATGATGTCGCGGGAGGAGCTGGAGTCGGCGGGCATCACTCGGATCGTGGGCAACGGCTCGGGTCTCGTGCGCAATCCGGTGCTGCAGAAGGAGGTGTCGCGCTGGTACAATCTGCCCCTCGAGTTCGGGCACACCGGGGACGCCGCCCTCGGCGCCGCGCTCGCCGTCATACACAGTGGATGAGACTTCAACGGAGCTCTCCCGAGGGAGAGGGACTGTTGAGCCGCAAAGTACAGAAAACACGAGCTTCTACGTTGAAAGTGCCAATGCCGAATTATGCACGACTGCGTTGGAAGGTTCTCACTTTTGTCTGATTGGCGTAAAGTTGAATAAGAAGGCTGGGCAGCGGAGAGGAATGTTCGAGGGGGAAGTTGAAGAGACTGCTTTGAAAGTTTTTATCGGAAGATTATTTTTTAATGCTTAAAGTTTATAAATTATTGTACTTTTAAAGTTAACAATTAAATTGTAAGTAATAAGAATTACGATTCTTGTAAAAATTCTATCTTTGTATGTATGTAATAACTTATTGCTTGCTGTAAAAAGTAGAAATAATAATAAACGTACCATAAAATCACTTATTGTATATGTTATAAGGTATATGTTGCAGCTCGGCGAACGAAAAACCATTTTTATTTGTTTCAATTCAAAAGTTACACATGCTGTTAAATGTTTAAAACAGTTTATTTTTGAAAAAATTTTAGGTGAAAGAAAAAATCAAATTCAAAATATTATTTTTGATGTTGTAAAATTTAATATTAAATATTAACATATAATACTTAAAGTGTTCCATTCTTGTATTTTATACAAAGATACTGTATTAATGTTAGATAATACATTTGTATTTATTTTGAAAATAAACATAAATGTAATTTTTAATGTAAAAGAAGAAGTGAATTTGAAACAGATGAATATTTTCAATGAACTGCATAAAAATAATATATTTATACAAGTGTTGTGATATAATATGCTTACAAAAACTTTATTGCATTCCTTAGTTACATTATTGTAATAAAAAGGTTTATGAAAATGATTGCATTTATATAATTCATACTTTCTCATGTATGTGTTTTTCATTACTTTCGAAATTGATTTGGCTGAATGTATAGAATTGGAGCAAACAAATAAAATAATAAAAAGATCTAATGTTATTATTTGTTTGTTAATTATTTAGGCATAATTTTTACAAGCTGTTCAAGTAATCATTCCAAGAAAATTTTGCATTCCTTGAATAAATTAATCAATCCTTTGGCACGTAGCTTTCTTTAATTAAAATTTGTAATTTAAAATTCTACTATTATTTTATATTTTATTTTACTATTACAAAGCTTTTTCTTAGAAAATGCAAAATCAAATACTGATTTAAAATACATGCGTGCATAAATGATCGAAAAATTTGGTTATTTCCCAAAATATAATAATTTCTTCAAAAAATAATTAAAGGTTCTGTACATTGGCTGAATCTCTACCATCATTTAAAAACTTCAAATTTGTGTACTTGAAAAAAATTCATATTTATTTAAGTCAGTTTAAATTATTAGTCAAAATGACCAATTGTTTACAATTTTGATGGTTTTTAGTAATTAATTGTTTCTAACAAAAAATATAACATTTTTATTTTTACATTCAGCCAAATTTATTAAAGTCATGCATTTTGTCTATAAAAATAGAACGTTTAATTCATATTTCATTTTTGTTAATAGTATTTTAAAATATACTAAATCTTATACTATTTAGTAAATCGTTTAAAAAATCATTAATGATCACGATTCCATCGCCATACAGTAGCATCGTCACATACGCATAGTAGCACAGAACCGTCTCTGCTCAGACTTGTTTGTCTGATAGGAGCTGTGCATTTTGGATGCTGTAATGAATAACACCTTACTTGTCCAGGTTCATCCACTTCAAGATCCCAAACATATGTACGGCCTACTTGGTTACCTAAAGCAATAGTTTTTTGCCAAAAATCCATTGAAAACCTTATAAACCATATATCGCATTCTTTAAATTCAAAACGGTGCAGTACAGTCGCACTCGTTTCATTATTACGCAAGTGTGAGTCTTCAAGTCGGCCGGGTTTCCAACAAACAATACAGTTTTCGCAGCTCTTACTAAGTATAAAATCGCCGAACCACTTAACGCAGTCTACGTAATTACGATGTACATCGCGAGTCGTGAAATCTGGAAAATGCTGAAGTACAGAATCGAACGGCCTGCCGTTTCGAGTTGGATTACAGTAATACGATTGTCTTATCGCTTCTTGCATATCTGGCTTATCCAAATTCCAAAGTTTAAGTGCGTGATCCATTCCACAAGAAATAATTCTGCTGCCTTTCATATCAAAATCGGCACTCAATACTTCATCTCGATGACCCTCAACGCCTCCAAATATTGCAACACATACATCAGTCTTAATATTCCATAAACGTAAAGCATGATCTTTAGAAGCTGATAATAAAATATTTGGATCTTTAGGATGAATTTTTAATTCATTTATAGCATGACCATGACCAATATAATGTTTGATGCAAGTCATTGTAACTGGACTAATAATACGAATAACGCCACGAGAACCAGCTACAGCAAGAAGAGGTTTACCTGATTCTTCAAATGTCCATGCACAGGTATAAAAATTCTCTTCTGCATCAGGATCTGCATAGCACTGACGTAGTCTTATACTACCACCTTCTGGACACTCATAAATACTAACTCTATTACTTCCAACAGAAGCAAATACCATAGGTTCACCTTCTTTAAGATGGTGATTAAATTGAACACCAAAAAGTGGCTGACCATGGTCCTCTTTGATACTACAGCAAAACTTGTAGAGGGACTTATCAGTAGTTGGTTTAGTTTTTGAATTTTTGCTTCTACGACGTCCTTTCCTTTTAAAACGAGCTGATCTAGTAGGAGTATCACTTCGATGTGTCCCTGCTGTTGAGTTACTTCCAATGCTACATTCAGTCTCATCGCTATCATTTTCACTGTCTTCCTGGCTTGAGGCATAGGCTAAAGACTTACTGGACTGTCTTTTCATTTTGGTGTGGTTATTAAACAATACTTAGATAAAAATTTTATGTAACACTTAATTAATAATTCTAAAGTTCAGCCAACATACTTATGTTTGGGATTCCACTATTAACACCTATCAAAGCTTCAGACAAATTTAAAATTCTTTCGGCTAAATTTTTACGACCTTCTGAACTCTGTAAAAATAAAAAAATTTGATGTAGTATAAACTTTCTTTTTTCAAAAACAGTAATTATTAATAAATTTGTAAAATTTAATTTTTTTAAATTTAAAAACTTACATTGATATTAGCTGATAATAGGTGGATGCAATATTTATCTCTTAATCGGTTTGCAGCATGACATATCAATCCCATACTATTTGAAGAACCATAACAATTCACTAGACAAATACGCCCTGAGATTATGAAAAATTCATCCAAAAGGTTTATATTTGTTTCCACCTAAAAAAAATTGATTTTTTAATACAAAATATACTTTTTATTAAAAATATAACATAAAGTAATTAAAAGATTTATTAAAAATTAAAAAATTAAATTAAAAAAAACCTTGTTAAGAACAAATATGTAATGCTAAGCTAAATAAAAAAAAAAAAAAAAAAAAAAAATTAAAAATGCTTCACAACATAACCTACATAACATAATAAGATCTAAACAATAATAATTTGAAAGAAAGTATTGATTACCTCATTCACAAGATGAGTAAGCCGACCGTCGAAAGCAAAAACAATATAATCAACGTGTAAGTCAGTTCTGGAACGTAATATATCCGAGATAGATTCGCATTTATGTACGGCTGTCCGGTACTTTCGACTCTTGGTTCCTTTTTGAATCACTTCGAAAATTTTATCACACAATTCATCAGCAGCAACAATCTAAAATGATATTACTTGAAGTCCACAGTCAAATTAAATAAAAACAAAAAACTCACAAGAAAAGAAATAACGCAACTAGCGTTCCATGCACCACAGCAACTGAGGACTCCCGCCATTATTTGGCTATTACATATTAGGTACAGCGTCGGCGCCACTGCTAGTGCTATACTGCTAGTGCTATCTGCTACATGAGATAAACTGCATATATATATTGCAACAAGTCGCCATTTCCAAAACACATGGAGTCTTTAAAAGAGTTCTGCTCGAGTAAATTACGTTTTAGTTATTTTAATTTATTTGTTTTAGTTATTTTAGTTTCTGTGGGTGTAATAAAAATACTTTTGAGTATCTATCATTTGATGATTATGCGCAATGAAATATTTTAATTGAATATAATGTTTATAGAAAATATGAAAGTAAATTACATTCTTGACACTAAAATGAAACGAATTACGGATTGTAGAATAAAGATGATTAGTAATTAAGTAAATATGTAGTGATTTTCTACATGTAAATGTATTTTTTATGATTTTTTATGATTTTTTTGTTGGTGAAGTGATCACTATGAAGTTTCCAAGAAGCATAATATATTTAAAATAATGCTTTTGATTTGTGGTAAAAATTTCACAGAATTGGTCATTTTTTATGTCATTTGTTATTAATTACTTTTATCTTATCAAGTAAAAGCTACTTTTACAAAGATCTACATGAATGTAATTATACTCTTTAATTATGGCTTCAAAGAGTTTTGGTAATTGGGTATATGAAAAATTACTTGGATCTGGAGGATTTGGCCAAGTTGAATTATGGAAAGAAAAATATACAAATAAAAGACTTGGTAAGTAAATAATAAAAGTAATACATAAAGTATTGTATAAAATTTGTTTTTTTTTTTGTAGCTATAAAGGTATGTATGTTAGCAAACTCTCAAATAACACCACGTCAAAGAGAAAGATGGATACAAGAAATAGAAATAATGGAATATTTAAAACATCCAAATATCATTAAATCTGTATTGCTTCCTACAGAAATTATATTTTCATCAGCAGTGCTTTGTATGGAATTTTGTAATAGAGGGGATTTAAGGAAGGTATGATTTTAGAAATCATTTTTTAATTTTTTAGATACAAAAATTTTAAGGAATATTATTGAAAATTAAAGATTTTGAAAAAACCGGAAAATGCTTGTGGATTAACACAATATGAAGCTTTATCAGTTATAAAAGATATTTCTTCAGCCCTTCAATATTTACATTTTAAACATATAACTCATAGAGATCTCAAACCTGAAAATATTGTTCTTCATGAACAAAATGGAATGGTAATTAATAAATATTAAGAAATTATTTTTAAAATTGATTTACTACAATTTTATACAAAAATGTTTAGGTGATTTACAAATTGATTGATCTCGGATATGCTAAAGAACTTAGTAATGCAACAGCTACAAATTCGTTAGTTGGTACTTTTAGTTATGTTGCACCTGAAATTTTACAAAGCAAAAGATATACATGTTCAGTAGATTACTGGAGTTTAGGAATACTATTTTTTGAAATTTTAACAGGCTATAAGCCTTTTACAGAAAATTCTTGCACATGGTAAATTTAATTTAAATTCAAATTGACAATTTTTGTTTATTTATATTTGCATACACATATTGCTTCAACATTTTTCACAGGTTTTCTAATTTGGAGAAAAAAAAATATAAAGATATATGTGCAATAGATATCGGTGGACAAATAAAATTTTATGATCACATTATATATCCTAATGATTTATCTAGGTAAAAATTTATTTTTATATTTATAAAAATACTTAAACTCTATTTTATCAAGTTAATATTAATTATAATATAATTAATTAATATATATAGAAGCATCTTAAAACAAATTACTGAATGGTTTCAAGTTGTGTTACAAGTGAATCCAAAAAAAAGAGGTAAAAGGCCAGACTCTGAAGAAGTTGTTGTATTTCCTTTGTTAAAAGAGATTGTTCCATTCAAGGTATGTCTGAAAAAACAAATCTTAATAAAAAGCCAGTCTATCTTATTCTTAAAACATTAACATTAAAAATGCTCTTTGTTTAGATTATTTACATAGTTTCAGTATCTTTATACCGAATTGATCAGTATAACATGAACAATAGACACGTTACTATTAATGAACTTCAACAGTGGATAGAAAAAGAAACATGTACTCCTATCAGTAAACAAATAATTGTAAATGCAACAGGAAATGTGCTTACTGGAAATATTAATATAGACAGATTACCTGTAGAAAAGAAATCTGATTTGACATTATATGTTTATAACATTGATTGTCTAGAAATTAATAACGAGATTAATTGGGATTTTCCAAAAATTCTTGATCTAATGGTTACAGATCCCAGAAAAATCAGCAATCGTTTTTTGTTACGTCAGTGTTATACTTCTCTAATTTATATAATGAGATATGAAGTTACATTGTTTAAACAATACGTTTTTGGATTAGGCGCAAAATTGTAGGTTTCTAAAAATTTTATAAATTCTTTTCTATACAAAAATTTTCTACACAAAATCTTTTCTATACAAAAATAATTGTACACACTATTTAAAAATTAATCATTCTATTCTATACATTTTAGAGATCTCGTTGAAGAAAAAATAAATATTTTAAACACAAAAATTGAACAAAATTTACCAAATGCAGAATTGCTTTTAAATAAAATAAAAAGTCATTTAGAGTCAAATAATAACATTATAGTTGACCCAAATGCATTAAATAAGTTGTGTGAAAAAACAATGAAACTTAATCAAACTGTATTGAATTTGAAATTAGATTTACAAGATACTATCCAAGATTCTAGAGAAGAAATAAAGAAGTTTTTCAATAATGAAGAGTTGTTATCTGATTTAAATAACTTTTCGGCAATGTAAAAATAAATTATTTTATTTACTTTTTAATTTATAATATATTTTAATTTATTTAATAATTTAATTTAATTAGGTATGAACATCTGCTAAATATGTTTGAAACATTCGAAAAAGATAAAAAACGTGATTCATGCTATATTACAGAACAAGTAAATAAACTAATAGAGATATTCTTCCAATTTGAAGAACAAAAAGAAACACAACTTAAAAATCAAGAGACCTTAGTAAGGTAATTATGGTTTATAAATTTAAAATATTCAAAATTTGTATCTGAAATCTATAACTTTTTTACAGAAAATTATTCAACCTTGATAAAAAATTGCATGATCATCTCAAAATAATTGATTCATGTTTTGAATTAAATCACATTTATGACAAAAGCTTGGCTGAATTAATAAATAAGAAAGAAGAATGTATTACTATTATTGAAAAAATAATACCTACTTGCGACAGTAATGAAGTAAATTCAAATATAATTTTAACTGATGATTCTGTAGTTCGAGATAATATCGTTTTGCGAGCTTTGTATGTAAAAAATATAAAATTGGAATATGTAATATTACTATGAAATATATTAATTGAGCATTTATTTTACAGGTTAGATAAAGTATTACAAAACTTCCAAGAACAATTGGCAAAAAATTTAAATATATATCAATACCCATAATGATTTTTTAAATGTGACTGCCTGTATAATATGTACAAATTTTTTCTACTTTCATGTAGATTTATTTTCAAAATTGGTGATTATAGGAAATTATATTTTCATTGATTTTTAAAATAAGATTGTTATTAATATAGCATTTATAAATCAAAATTATCTTAGTAAAGATATGTTAAATACTTGTATATTATTATAGTTTTTAATAAATTTTTGTTATAATAGAATTTACCTTAAGTGGGAGTTTTCCTTGGTACATAATGTCTTACACCCCATTTAATATTGGCTTGTTCATCTGTTTTTACAAAAGAATATACTGGTCCATTAAAACCAATATTACCCAAACTCGCTTTCCAATCAAGACTAGCAGCTAATAAAAGAACTTTCTTTTATAATTTAATTTCTATATTTTGTAAGTAAATAATATTGTACTTACACAATGATTTATTAATACAGAAGGCAATAAAAAAAAAGATCGAAAATATCGAAAATTTCATTGTGACAGAAATCTGTATTGTCCTGCGCCACGATATGAACTGAAAACGATCATAGGTTTGTTACTAAAATTTTTCTCGACTCGAATGAACACGTATGCAAAAAACGTCACGCTTCATTCATTGGAAAAGGGCGATAATTTCTTACTAACTTTCTAAATCTAAGAAAGAAGGTCATTTTTTGTTAAATGCTTAGTGAAAGTTCTAGATAAAATAATTGGAATGGAATTTTCTCAAATTTTTATGTTTTTACGTTTTTAAATTCAATAATTTTTTTCACTATTTATCTTTCAACTAAAATCTAATAATTAGAAAAAAGCCTGCAAATACTAAATAATAGAAATCAGTTTTATAGATCAAATCAAAATTAAATTAAATCAAAAGATTTAAAATACTTAAAATTTTAATACTTTAAAACTAAAATAATAAGTATTTAGAAAAAAAGACAATTCCACTTTATTAAAAAGTTGTGCACACATGCTCTCCAAAAATTAGTAATCAATTAACAATGTTAAAATAAATATTGTACTCTTTTATTCGCTATGTATGCTGCTCCTCTGTTGAAAAATTCCATATTATTATGCTATTCCCCTCTGTATGTTTATGCACACATCAACTATGTAAACTATATATTTTCACATACAAAACACCCGTCCAGTCTGTAGAATTTTTTCTAGTTTCTTCTCATTTTGTCTGCCTCTCGATTGTTTTAATTGTTTAAAAACGAAGACGTCCTACTGCTTGCAAACTATGACGATCGTTACATAAGCTGCAAGTACTTTAATGTTTTAAGTACGTCTTTTGATATTTTTGAGACACTCAACAAGTGTTCATTCATTGTCACTGATATCTTCGTCAGTCGTAAACTCGGAATGTTCATCGGCATTATCCACATCTTCTGCCGTATCTTCGTCAGACATTTGCCATTGTGGATGATCAGTTGGAATGGCTGCAGCCTCCTTAACGTCCATCTGTTAAAAATAATATTTTTTAAAATATTATACTTTAAAATACAAGATAATTAATCGCTTTTGCTTAATTTATATAAAGTATATTTTAGTCTGAAACTCTTTAAAAAAAAAATTAATTTACCATGTATATATTTTAATTTAAATTTAAAAAGTACAGAAATACTTGTATACCTTCAGATCATATGATTGATCGAATCCCATATACGAATCGCTGCGTAGACAAACAGTAAATGTATATACACTGGGCCAAAGAGGTGCCCTGAAATGCAGCTGGAATTCTTCGGTGTCGACAAGTGAAGTGACGTGCACCGGCGCCGTTAGCAGAGTTTGACTTTTGCGATCACAGAGGTATACCCACCAATACTCATGTTTAACCTCGGGGAAGTATGGGCAGTGTACAACATGAGAAGTGTTACTGCGACCTTCCAGTATTCGATCACGTTTTGATAACCGTTGCTGGAATTTGTTCCATTCGGTATCATCATCCTCCGCAACCTCAGAGCCTTTTGGCTTTTTCGCCGGCTCGGGAGCGCTATCTTCATCGTCGCTGCTATCACTCTTATTAGCGTCACTATCACTTGCTTCTGAACCTACAAAATGAAAATATAAAGTTTAATTAATTGCAATAATATTAAAAATTTGTTTATAAAATATAATTATTTTTTTGTTAAAATATGTCATAAAAATCTAATATTGTAAAGTTTTTTTTCGAATGTAAATTAATTTTTAATTCAGACAAAGTCAAATCATAATTAGAAAAACTGTTTACCTGTGGCTTTTTCCTTATCTTTCTCATCTTCATTTTTTTCTTTCTTTGATTTCGGTGAATTATTCTGTTGACTAGATACACCGTTTTCATTTGCACTTGGTGCTGGAGCAGTTTTGGCTGGAGCCGCTTTTTTACTCGGCCCCTTTTTATTGTGCGGTTTCTTTTGACCTTTTCGCTGCCTCAACCACGCCGGCCTCTTGGCTGCTGTTTGGTTTTGCTCTTCAGTCTCTTCTTTTTCTTTTTCTGCCTCCTCTGTTTTGGCTTCTTCAATAATTGTTTTTTCTTTTATAGTTTCGTCACCAAACAGATGAGACATATCTTTACGTGTTAGAGTTACAGTTACAGTTACAAATGCACCCGCCGTATATACATTAGAGTTATCATCATCAATAACTGAAATAAATATCATTATTTTTAATAAACCATTTGAAAATTATCCAATCATACTTATGAGCAATAAAAATGACAAATTTAGAATATTTTAAATACCTTCAGATACAACTTTAAAATCAACAAAAGGCATATTTCCTAAAACTCTCATGACATCTTCAAATTGACTATCTGACAAACCACGTAAAATTGATCTACGATCTTCTCTTTTCAATTGAGCAAAGTTTTGTAGACTTTTGATCTAAAATTAAGTTTGATTTTTTGTTATTACATATAAATAAATAAACATTATTTAATATCTTTACCTTCTTAGCTTTAAAATATTTAAGATGATCTTCTGTAATATGAGGTAGTTGTAGTAGAGGATTCTTGAATTCCCAAAAAGCTTGTACAATCATAGGACAAAGTTTCATACAATTTTCAATTGTAGTTATTGTTGGTAAGAGTTGAACTAAAATATTATTAAATATTAATTAACTTTTTAGTAGAGATAGAACAGCTATTATCAATTTGTACTAACCTTGCCTAGCATAAGCTAAAACAATCAATTGATTCACGCATGAAATCATTTCCTGAATTAAGTACGGACATTTTTTAATCACGTATTGTCTGTCCTGCTCTAAAGTGTCCGGATTTAAAGGTAATCTTGATAAATGAGCGTGTATTAAAGCTCTTGCTTTAATAGAATACATCATGCAAAGAGGGTACTCTCGATTTCTTTCACCTAAATTAGGAAGTTGTTTAATCAGCTGTAAAAAAAAAATAAGATTAAAAAATTTATATTAATTAATCTAAATTTTAGTTTTTAATATACTTACTGCTGGCATTTCTTCATTATCTGTTAATCTTTCAATAATTTCAGGATTATGCTTTTTTTCAAATTCAAATGAAGCTCCAAGGACCATAATTATCCTTTTCAATGTCATTGTGGGGGTATCATGGAAGTAGGCATAATACATTTTTGTTGTAGCTAATAATACCTAAAAATTGATTATTTTATCATAAAAGTAGTTAACATATTAAAAATGTTATTTTTATTCATTATTCAAACATGTAAGAAGTTATGCAAAATAATTTTTGTTCTACCTGATCACCAGTATATCTTATGCTTCTATACCACCACATTCCTACGGCAATTGGCAAAGCTAACATAAATACAAGAGCATAGGCACCTAACACCCACATAGAATTTTCTTTTTCAACAATCCACGAAGGAAGTGCAATTCCAAAACCCATAGCACCAGGACCATCAGGATTACCATATTTTTCCCAATTTGCCATTGCTTCTTTGTCAGTCAAAGCTTGATAAGCTAAAAACAAATTTGCATATTAAAATTTTGCATAAATTCTATTAGTTAATGCAAACATATTTTTCAGATATAATGTTACCTTTCGTTAATCTCATAAATGCCTTTTCATTTCCAGTCTCTTTATCAGGATGAAGGATCAAAGAAAGCTGTCTGTAAGCTTTTTTGACCGCAGCAGCGGAAGAACCCTACAATATAAAAATATTTAGTAAGATTTTACAAAAGGGGGTGTAAAAAATGAAGTGATCTAATTAAATACAATTAAATTTAATATATTTTATTTTATATATTATATTTAAGAAGTTTTTACTAATTAAAATATTTGCTTAAAAATTTTTTTTTTCAAACGTAAAATAAGTAAGTTAAAAAAAGAAGTGAACATAATGATTTATAAGTAAAAAATAATGTAAAAATGTTTAACTTACAGGGGCAACACCTAATATTTCATATGGATCAAAGTTAGCCATCTCATAATCAAATTGTGAAACTTTATATGCAAGGAAACCAAATAATGCCCATCCAGAAATAATGAGAATTTTCCTGGAAATATAAATATAAATATTTGTATTTAAATGAACTAATACAAGTTTTAAGTTTTTTTTGTTTATAAAAATTAGTACCTGAAGAAAGATTTAGTTTCCTTCCAAGGATCACTTCTTTGAAGGATAATTTTTTTCTTGTTACATCCATCGCAACGACACTCCTTAGCTGACTGATTAGGATCTAAAAGAGCATATAAAAAACTATAATTTTATTTTTAAGTACATACACAAATACATATTGGAATAATTAATTAAAAAATAAGCAATGAATATTTTAATGTTTTTGTATTTGCTAAGTTATGTATCTTTTCTTATACATAACCAACACATTTGAATCTCTAATTAATAAGTAACTTTAAGAAAAAATCCTTGATTCTGGAACTTAAAAAATTGCTCTAATTTATCAATAACAATAATAATATCGCTAACCTGGCTTAGGACAACGTGGCCATAAATAAAATGTACTAGGCACTAGAAGAAGCGCCAAGAAGGAGAGCAAAAAGTAGAAAAATGTTCCTCCACTCTCGTCATATTGAAATTTTTGACCACTCATCTCTCATTAAGTACTGGCGTTTGTTCGAACGCGTTGTTGCAATTAAGTACGGTTCATTAAACGTCGCTTGAAATTCCGCCAGTTTCGTGGAGCTTTTTATTTTGTAGGTTACACGCGAAGACAGACAACAGATTTGTCACCGCCAAGATTGCCAACTCAGCTTCTTTTCCGTTATGCCACGATTTAAAAGGCCCATCCTGATCGCACGTATATACCGAACACACGACACGCATGCACATACAATGGAGAGCGTGGAATTCTTAGGTGCTGACACCTGTTCTTGATAAAAAACACGAAAGAACTCATCAATGAAATAAAATAATAAATAAACAACGGAGTACAACACTGTTAAAAATTATAATTAACCTTGACTCACAAGTTTTTAAAAGTTCATTATTTTGTTCTGCGCTAACAATAAACGTTTACTTCTTTTTAACATATGAATTTCGTAAAGAAAATTACTAAAAATAATTGCATCTAATATATATACCTAATAACCTATAATCATCAATTAGTTCATAATATTTTTAAATCATAAATCAAGGAATTTGAAGTTTTATATACGTATATGTATATTGTTTTCAATGAAAATTTTTTTTGCTCAAATTGTAAATGTTTTCGTCTTATTTGCAATTAACTTTATTTTACTACAATAATGGACTAAAACAATAAAAATGATTATATGTTTCAGATAAAGATGATCACATTATTAAATTTCGAGAGTTATATTTAAATATTGTATTTAAGTTTAATAATAAGATAGGGAACTTTTTATTTTATCTAAATATTATTTTTCTATAAAAGTTTATAAAACAAAAGTATATTTATATTTTAAAATTTATTGAATAAGACAAGAATTGTGATTTTTGGCGCGAACTCAAGGATATGAGTGTATCCCGCAAGATAGCGCCCTAAAATTATTTCCGGTATTTCGATTTCCGGTATAGTTCCCGCTTACACCTATATACAACGCATATACGTGTACACATGCATGTAAAATTTTCTCGCGCAATTTGTATTAGTGCCGACTTTTGTTCATCGGCGACGTTCACGGCGACGTTTAAACGCGCGCGTTGTTTTGTGTCGTCGCGTACAGTATATTATTAGAAATTGTTAATAAAAGGTGAAAATATAAATTTTTACGAAAAAAGCTGTAACATACTTTGCCTGAATAACATCTTTAATATCTTCTTTATTTTTTATTTAAGCAGCCACAAAAATGGATTTCTTAGAGTATCCTGATATAACGGCTGAGGTTAAGGGTGCAATGGTATGTTTTAAAAATATTAATTTTATAAAAAAAGTACAGCTTTTTTTTATGTGCCTTCTCTACTTATTTTAAATTGATTAATTATGATGCATTTAAACAAATATTCAATAATTTATTTGATTTGTTTACATTTCATATACTTGTGAAACAATAAGTATCTACAAAATTATTATTATTTCCAGACCCCTGGTAGATTAAAGCTGACCGATCAGAATCTAATATTTAAGAATCAGAAGACAGGGAAAGTAGAACAAATATCTGCATCTGATATGGAAATGGTCAATTTTCAAAAATTTGTTAGTACGTGGGGACTGCGAATATTTTTGAAGAATGGAACTTTACACAGATTTCGAGGATTTAAAGAAGGAGTATGTTCTTGCATCTAGCATAGATTGTTAAATTTGTTTAATAAAATTTAATAAATCCTTTTCAGGATCGAGAAAAAATTGCCAAGTTTTTCAGTACGAATTATAAGAAAGAAATGTTAGAAAAAGAATTAAGTTTGAAAGGGTGGAATTGGGGAACAGCAAAGTTTTATGGATCAGTTTTAAGCTTTGACGTTGGTCATAATACAGCTTTTGAAATTCCTCTTTCTGATGTTTCACAATGCACAACAGGCAAAAATGAAGTCACACTTGAATTTCATCAGGTAAAAACATATTAAAAAAAAACTACCTATAATATATAAATTAGTGATCTAAATTTTATTCTTTAAAATAATTTTGATAACTTGTAGAATGATGATGCTCCTGTAAGCCTTCTAGAAATGAGATTTCACATTCCAGTAAGTGATACAGCTGATCAAGATCCTGTAGAACAATTTCACAAAGAAGTTATGGATAAAGCATCTGTTATTAGTGTTAGTGGAGATGCAATTGCTATTTTCAGAGAAATTCAATGTCTTACACCTCGGTAAACTTTTTTTTATATAATTAATTTTAATTTGATCTTATAAAGATTATTCAAAATAATTTCAAGCAACTTTTTTCAGTGGACGTTACGATATTAAGATTTTCCAATCTTTCTTTCAACTACATGGTAAAACTTTTGATTACAAAATTCCAATATCTACTGTACTGAGGTTATTCTTATTACCACATAAGGATAACAGGCAAATGTTCTTTGTTGTAAGTTTATACTTGATTTTAAAAAATATTATGCTATATATAATTATAATTAATAATATTTATTTCAGGTTAGTTTAGATCCACCTATTAAACAGGGTCAAACACGTTATCATTATTTAGTCTTACTTTTTAATCAAGAAGAAGAAACATCTATTGAATTACCGTTCACTGAGTAATTTAATTAATTTTTAATAATTCATTTGTAGAAGAATCAATAATGAATAATATTCTATTTTTACAGGAAAGAGTTAAAAGAAAAATATGAAGATAAGTTAACTAAAGAGCTTTCTGGTCCCACATATGAAGTTTTAGGAAAAGTCATGAAAGTAATAATTAACAGAAAGCTCACAGGTCCTAGTTCTTTCCAAGGGTATATATAAAATTATTTTTATATACTTACTTTTTTTAGTTACTTAAAATTAACTAAAATTTTACTTGAAATTTAATTTTAGACATTCTGGAACACCTGCAATTGGATGTTCATTCAAAGCAGCAGCAGGATATTTGTATCCACTCGAGAGAGGATTTATCTATGTACATAAGCCTCCTATTCATATTCGATTTGAAGAAATTAGTTCAATAAATTTTGCTCGTGGAGGTGGCTCTACAAGATCATTCGATTTTGAAATTGAATTAACTACTGGTGTAGTCCATACTTTTAGCAGTATTGAAAAAGAGGAATACGGAAAACTTTATGATTTCATCAATTCTAAGAAACTTCGTATTAAAAATAAAGGCAAAGGAGTAAGTATAATTTATGTTACATAAATGTAATTAAAATAAGAAAAAAATGACATTTTTTACATTTTTGAAGGACAAACCTAATTATAATGATGACTTTGGAGACAGTGATCAAGAAGATGAACCAGATGCATATTTGGCCAGAGTTAAGGCTGAAGCTAAAGAGAGGGACGATGACGACGATGAAGATGAAGATGCGTCCACAGATGAAGACTTTAAACCCACACAAGTTAGTATTATTTTTATATATTTCAATTTTTAATTTATATCTAAAAACATTTTCTTATTTATTTTCTTTTAATTTTGAAACAGGAAGAAAGTGATGTTGCTGAAGAATATGACAGTAATCCTAATGATACTACAGATAGTGATGCTGAATCAGATGCATCAGGTGGTAGTGCTAAAAAAGAAAAGAAGGAAAAAAAAGAAAAGAAATCAAAATCTGCAAAGACAGTGGTAAGTTAAATCATCTCTCAATTTCTATTTGATTATATTAAATTTAATTATAGATAGGAAAAGTAATAAACTAAAATTAATATTTGTTTTTATATATTTTCTTAGTCAGAAAAGCCGAGGAAACCACGCAAATCAAAGAAAGAGAAAGATGAAAATAGACCTAAGAGGCCAGCCTCTGCCTATATGTTGTATTTGAACAGCGTGCGAGAAGACATAAAAGCTAAATATCCTGGATTAAAAGTTACTGAAATTGCACAAAAAGGTGGTGAAATGTGGAAGGAATTAAAAGACAAAACCAAATGGGAAGAAAAAGCTGCAGAAGCTAAAGAGGAATGGACCAAAGCAATGGAAGAATACAAAGCTAGTGGTGGAGGTGCACCCAAAGAACCCAAAGAAAAAGGAAAATCTGAAAAGAAGTCTGTCAAAAAGAAAGAAACTAAAAAGGAATCTCCAAGCAAACCTATGACCGGATCATTCAAGAGTAAAGAATACATCAGTGAAGATGACAGTAGTAGTGATGAGGAGAAATCAAAAAATGTACGATTCATTATAAATCAGAATTTAAAATTGTTTTTTTGTTACTTTTTTAATTTATGTCAGTAAATTTATTTTATTTCAGAAATCTGAAAAACGAAAGCATTCCTCTAGTGACGATAGTGAAAAAGAAGAAAAGAGTAAATCTGTAAGTACATCAAGTAAAAACAATAAATTTACTAAACAAATAAGATATTTCATCCTTGTATTTTATTGCAGGAGAAGAAACCTGTAAAGAAAGCAAAAGCAGAGAAAAAGAAAGACTCTGAATCTGAAGCTAGCGATGCCGGATCTGATGCTGAAAGTAGCGCTCAGTCCAGTGGTGCCGATAGCGACTAAAATTTCGGTTATTTGCTGGGAATTTAACCGTTACATCAGTTGCTACGTATTGGCTATGTACAAAGTAAAAAGTTGTATTCTTTTAAGAAACTCGACAAATATTTGAATAGTTATTATAAATATTTCCTACTTATTACTACTAATTCATTGCGATGGTTAAAATAATTTTTTATAACGCACTTCCACAGAAATAGTTTACAGTAATAAATATATTAGAAATTAAATAACTACATTTATTTTGAATAAACATTTTTTCATTAACAATCAGAATCATATAAGAATTGTGAGATTTTACATAAAGTAAAATTAGTTGTGCTATTGTGAAATATAAATGGCAGCACTTAAAAATGTTCTTAAGTGATTAATTTCAAGTGTTTACAGAAACAAAAGAATACATTTGTTGCAAAATGAAATGAATCTGAACACTATAGTCTTATGAAGCACCAAACACTTGTCCTAAAATAGTTGACTCCATAAATTTTTCATCATAAACTTTGATTTGAGGCATTGAAAGTGTTGCTTCAAAGAAACAAAAACATATCACATGTGACCATCAATGAGTATTGTAACCTTGCCATTGTCAGCTCTGTGGAGTTTTTTCTTTATCAGTTTCTAAATGATCTGCTTGTATGTCTTGCAATTCAATTTGCTGTTCCTTCATTGCTTTCTGAAATTTTAAATTATAATTCATTCATTTTTATAAACAAACCTAGAGAAATTGTTTTATTAATTATTGAATTGAGTATGAAAAAAATTAGTGTAAAACTCATTAGTTTTTCTCTGAGATTTATAAGCAACAGAATTAGTTTTTATCTGAAAAGTATTTCCAAAATTTAATGCTTACCTCAACACACTCTTTGTACACTCTTAGCAAAGATGCACACATTGCATCACTTTTATCCCCTTTAAGGAATCTTTCAGAAAACCAATTATTAAAGCAAGTATCATATTTTAGCTTTAATTCTTTGCACGCTTCCATAACTTTATTTTCAGGTACTATTTTACAGATATCCTACAGTCAAAGAAAAGATTTACCTTGATACACTGCTGGTAGATATTGTACAGGGGGGCACACTTGGAGTCATTTGTGTCACCTTTCAGGAATTGATTAGAAAACCAGGCATTAAAACAGTTGTCATATTGATTCTTCAGTTCATTGCATGCTACACCAAGACTATTCATATACTCTCTGCGATCCATTACTGAAAGAAGACGTCAGACTCCAATGGTACCAGATAGATTTTAGATAAATTTTAACAAACATTAAACAAACTAACATACTTTAAAGTTTTTATTTAAATTAAAAATATATTTTACTAGAAAACATTTTAAATAATAATAAATAAATAAGGTGTTCTAACATTTATTTGAAATTTAAATAATAATATAGTGTATTTCATTTAATTATTAATAAAATTTATTATTCAAAAAAAATACAAGTTATTAATTTTTGTTTAAACAATTTTTAAGAATAAAAACTTTAATACGTTTGAAAGAAATGTTAAAAAGAAAATTAATTGTAAAATGAAGGTTATGTAGTTATAAGTATTAGTCTACCCTTATCATAAGTGATGATGAATTTTATACTTACTGATAAGTTTATTGCGAACTAATTTTGTTTTGAAGTGCAATCAAGTTTTCATAAAACAAGAATTTTAATAAAATCGTAAAACTAATCGTAAAACGTCTTTACATGATGCAATTTAGTTCGAGATCCGAAAACTTGCTACCATATCGGCCGAATCCAAAGAGTCCATCTTTATCGCTTGGCGCCACATGATTTTTAAAAAAAACCTTTTACAATAAAATTATTGCATTTTATAAAAAAAAATTTGTAATGTAAAATTTTTTTTAATATCATGATCTCTTGAAATAAGATCATTGAATATAATATATAATATATATATATACAAAACAAACTTTTTATGTTTGATTAAAGATGTAATTGTATCATTATTTAATTTAAAAAAAAAATTATACTTTGTAAGGTTTCAAAGTTCTTATGAGGCTTCTATAACTATCTTTCTAAGATTATTTAAATCTCTAGTAATTCTGTACTACAATTTTTTCACGAGTAGTACTGTGATAAAAACATTATTATTTATTAAATAAATTTATGAGTAAAAGAAAATACCAATTCTATGGCTTTGAGTTTGCCGCTAAAATTAAGATAATCGATCGAATCATATCTCGCAATATTGACATATGGGGTTTCCATGCATGTGTAAGTGCAGTTGCATCCCACACACAGCGCGAAAAGCAAATCAATACACCCGGCATGGCGGCGGAGCAGACAGATTCCATTAGCTGGTCGACGATATTATGGACATGTGCATTACATAACGGAGGAATTGCATTTCTGTCAGAGTGCATTTTCCTTACAGGTCCTTGAAAAGAAGTACGAATCAGTGAAACACCTACATACGCTGCGCATCGTCGAACTTTTCGAGAGCACAACGTTCTTCGACAGTACACTGTGGAAACTAAAACAAGTTAGAGTTTTGACAAGCAGCACGACGTAAACAGACAATCGGCGCACATCATCATGGCAAAGTACGGGAGAGAGTGTTGCATAATCGCATTTTATCTAATTGTATTAAGTAGCGAGAGCGTGACGTGTAACGATAGCGAAATGTTTACTCTTTTACTGCGAAGTAAGGAAAAACGGGAGCGCGGGTTTTGTTTTCCGAAGACGACGAATTTTTTATCATCGTTCGTTCGTGTGTCGAGCGATGAGCATTTTATTCAGTGTTTTCAAGCTGGTTATAAATGTCTCTGTTTGATTCCCTGATTTTTATCCAAGATAATGCCGATTACAAGATTGCGTGAGTTCAAATGCGTCCTTGGGCTCTTATTGCCCAGATTAACTGGGTGATATTATCCTTGGCTGATATTTATATTTATAAAAAAACCCTTTCCAGGCATTTTTATTGTCTCAATAGTTTTGTAAATTTGCTGAAACTGAAGTAGTTTTACTTTGTCATAGTACGTTTCATTGAAATGTACTATAAACTATGTTCTTTCCTTATGCATTCATAGTATCTACATTATTTTACTTTTATTACTTAGAAATTCTTATTTTTAAATAATCTTATCATTTCTAAATAATTTGTAAGATAGTTACTTTCTTAATTGAACAGTCTTTATAATACAATGCAATTTTATAGCTTTAATTTTATTGAAAAAGTTTTAGTATTTATATAATGATAGATAATTATCCTTCAAATATTTTATACTGTAGAGATTTTTTTTTTACAACTTTTTGAATACTAAAATTTTAGATTTAATTATCTTTTAAAATTTTTTCAATTGATTTTATTATAAATAAAATTTATATTTATTCTTACTTTTACTCATTATTTGCTGGTCACCTGTTTGTAGATGTTGACTTAGTAAATTTTATCTAAAATCTTATCATTGACAAGTGAATGTTATCATTAATATTCATAGCTGATTGGCTATTCTTAAACTTTTGTTATAGAGGTTTGCTACTTTTCGCAGAATTTGCAAAATGGCTGACTAATTGTTTGACGCACATTGCATTCTTTATCTTTATATAAATAACTGAAATAATGAAAAGAAAATTAGGTATAAAGTCTGGTCAAACTTTGTGAACATTCATGTTTTGTTAATTTATAAAAATAGGTCAGGTAAAAATAATTTAACTAAAACTTTAATGTGACTATATGTCTTTTAAATAACAATAGTTTTAAATTCAATAAAATATTAGACAAAATTTAATTTAATATGAAAAAATTTAATTTATCCAATTTTGCAGAAATGTTATAATTAAAAATATTTTTACAGCAATTGAAATTCAGAAAATATATTTTAATCAGTGATTAATTCTATAATTCATTTCCAGGGAGATGATGATAGTATTTGTTTACGACACCGCAAGGTGTTGTAAAGAAGAAGATGATCCATCTGATGCTGTTCTATATTTTCATCCAGCTTGGGTTTCACCTACACAAAGACTGGCTTTAGCTGGCCAATTAATGGGAGTAAATCAATTTTTATCCATATCTTTTTCATCTCCATCCATAATATCCTTACAAGGAGGAAAGTTTGTTCTAAAGAAATTTGGATCATACATTCTTGTAAGTAAATTATATTACAACAAAATTAATTATAATGAATAATTTAAATATGCAAACATTTAGTAATTTTATTTAAGATTAAATAAATATTTTATTTATTAAAACATGTTATAAGTAAAATACTTTTCTTGATATAATTATATTGTAAAATGATATAAAAAAACTAATATTTTAATTGTTAATAATACCAATATTTTAACATTTACAAAAACTATTTAATTATTATTTTCAATTAATAAATTAAATTATTTCCTATTTACAGGCAGTAGGTACAGATAGAAATATACAAGACTGGATTCTAGAACGACGCGCGAATATATTGGAATCACTCCTTAAATTCTTTCACTGTGATTTTGATACAATTTCAGTATCTCTCAATAATGATAGAAATAAATTTACCGAAAAATTATATCAGATGTTTGAAACATACTTGCCAATACTTCAATATAGTGCCAGTTTATTTTCAAATCTTCCAATGTTAAAACTTCCAAGGGTATAATTTTTTTATAATCAATTAGCACATATTTTTGAGAACATTTGATAATTATTATCAATTTTTGTTGTCTTAGAGTGCTAGTAATGTTTTCTTAGAAGCAATGCAAGTTCTTCAGTATTGTCAGGAGACTAATGGTATTGTAGGTGGAGCTTTATTTTACAATAACAAGTAAGTTTTTTCATAATAGCTACTGACTCATGTACTTTATTGAATTAATTAGATACATAACGAAAATGATATTACGCAATTTCTAGAGTCGTTGCTTCGCAATTAAGTGCTGATATGACTAAGCAGCTAGTTATTACAGACCCATATAGAATCAAGGTATACATAGTTTTTAAATAAAACATAAATTTAAAAAAAAACACCTTTTAATATATTTTTTTTATTTAGGCACCTGCTGAAAGAATAACAACAAATTTTCACTTACCAGTAGGCGTACAACTTTTCCGTGTTTTTGTTGAACAAAGACAATTTTCAAAATTAGTTCAAGAAGCAAATATGGAACGCGGTTATAGTTCTTACTTAGATAATGCTTCGAAAAAATCTATTCATAAAAAGGTACAATGTCTAATATTTATTCAAAACACTGACTTTATTTAAATGATTATTATTTACTGTTAAATTAATTATGTACAATGTTCGGTTTCAGAACTTGCAAAAAGGTAATTCGAAGGATCAGCCAGTATCGATGATGAAAAGAGATACTTCTCGCATCTTCACCGTTCCGGAAGAAGCCGAATTGGATGCAACGCACTATAATATGACGCATTGTATTCCTTCCTTACACACAACGGCTTATAGTTCACCAGTGAAACGTAAAGAAGAAACGAATAATAAATCTGAACGGCCCAGGTATCAACATCCTCTTACTCCCAGCGTTTGTTCAACACCGTTAAAAGACGTAAATAGAGTATTACACGGATTCGCTGTTTCTATATGCGCTGCTGCTGAAGAAAGTGAATCGAAACCTGAAGAAAGTAGTAAACAAACAGATAGTAATAATGCAAAAGTTGAAAGTAAAGAACAAAATTTGGATGATATTCCTGACGTTGTAAAGGAAGCATTACGTTGCAAACGTTTAAATAAATTAAGGAATGCAACACCTAAAGAAAAACTTATGTTAAAAGCTAAGGACAGAAATGCAATGAGCTTAAGTTTAACTGACTTGGATGAATCTTTAAGAAGGCATTCTAACAAAATAGTACTTAAAACTTATAGTTTAGGCTTACCAAAGTTAAACAGCAATTTGAGTGTGGACTATGAAGAGTCACCTAAAAAACAAAAACGTCGTCGATTTTATAATACTATTACCGATCCTTTCTTTCCCGTTTTTCGAAGTGATGGATTGCCAGTATCAGAATCATTATACAATGAATATATTGCGAATCATTATCAAGAGATCAATGATAGTTCAAAGTCTAACTTTACGTCCGTAATTTCAACGAGTTTACCGCCATTGCGAAATGGAAAAAATGCTTTAAAAATAGATAACACCAAAGCCGAAAATAATCAAGTAGACTCAAAACCAAACGTTTCTTTGGATGTTAGATTAGAAAATAAAAATAAGCAAGAAACCTATCGTCGATCCATGAGTCTTCCTTTAAAACCATTGAACACTTTAGATAATAATGAAGACAGGCGAAAGTCAGCGTCGGAATGTGCTGGTATTTTTGATCTTCCCCAACGCAGAAAATTAGACGGTTTGCAATTGACACCACTTATGTCAAAATTAAGTCTTCTTGCTGATGAAAGAACTAGCGGTTTTTGCAGTAGAGATACGACACCTAGTGAATTTCGCGATATTTCAAGTTTTTCTTTAGTGAACAATCAATTGGTAAAAAGCAAATTAGAAGCAGTTAGTAAAGAGGGCTGCAGTGATAATGATGATGAAATTGATGAAGATTGGACAGTGACAACGAAGGATGAAGGAAACTTCGAAAAAGGCGAATTGTTTCTTTGTGGTCATCAGAATATGGTCTTATTTTTATTAATGGAGGATGGAACAGCTAATGATCCTGAATTAATACATTCACTTGTAAGTATTGTAATATAAATTTTAAAATTAAAAACAATTTTTTTTAGATTTTTCTTAATTTTTTTATGTCAAAAAACAAAATTAAAGAATTTAAATATTATTTTTAGTGGGAAACTAGTATCAGCATATTGGGTTGTTTGGAAACCCGTTTGCAGCAATGTTTAGAACCTCTTCCATCCAATGAAAGCAAGGAACTGTATAGTGTATTAAGTGTAGATTCAGAATGGGATACAATTCACAGGTCGGGACTATGGGGTGTTACGGAACTCGATGTTGTTTCTTCGCTTCATGATCGATTTAGAAAAAACAAAAATTTTACAGATATTACCGTGAGGTAAATAAATTTTATTTTTTTTTTCAATATATTTGAAAAATTAAATGCATGAAAATAAAAATATAAACATATAAAAATTCTTTTTTTATTACTAGAACGGATGATACAGTTGTTTACGGTAATCAGTGTGGTAATGTTGAAGTTTTTTATCAACAAGCAGTAGCGCCAAATACAACTGGCGGTCTTCCAACACCTGCAGATTTAATGGGAATAGTGCCTCTAAAAGCAAAACGCAGACTCGAAAGAGATCATGGGATCATTATACTTTAAAAAATTACATTCCGTATTCTTGCGATATTCGCTTGAATGTAGATTTAAAAAAACTACAGCATCTTATTAGTCAATTATTGACAGATCTTTTATACGTCGATAGTGATATCATATGCAAAACCAATAAAAATAACTGTTCGTTGATTTGATTTATTTTTATGTGCAATAAAATAAGTAAATTGTTGTCCCTAAGAAATTTACAAATACGTTTGTAAATATGTTCTTGAGGCAATTTTAGATCTTCCGCAAGCTTTTAATGATTTACTTCAAACTTTAAATGGCAATATATATATTTTATAACTATATAAGTATTAATATATCGGTTAAGAGTTAAAATATAAAATTTTAACGGTAGATCCGTCTATAATAATTTAATGATTCTTACGCTTGACAATTAACGAGCTTTCGATCTCACTTGTTATATTTTTGTTTTAACGATAATAAATAATAAAATGCGCAGAAAAAATTTAAACAAGGTATATTACAAGATAAGGGCGATTTTTGAGTAAATTTATAAGTGTATTTTTGTAAAAAATTCTCTATTGTATTATACATAAGTTAAATTTTGATGCAAAAGCATCAGACAAGATAAAAATAGTGTATTTTCAAAAGAAAATTTGTCCACTCCAACTAAATGAAGAAAATTTAGCATTTCGTACGTTTTAATTGCTGTAATTATTTTTGAATGGAGCGTGTGACAATCTTTTACTTTTGAAATGACAGCTATTATTTATTAAAAAAAATAGTATTTCAGTGTTAAATGTATGTAAGGGGTTTATTATGCAAGTTTGTTTGGAGTGGACATTTTTACCGTGCTATTGCCAAATTTTTGAACGAAACATTCAAATAAACAAAATAAAATATAACGGATTAAATCAAATAACAGCGTGGACCATTTTAAGGATTCGTTCTGTGATTTTTTAAATGAAAATAAAAGCTGAGTACTTAACTTGCCAAATCGAAACTTTCCATATTGATGCATCGTTTCAAGCACTATTCAGTGTTTTCACTGCAATACAAGAAAGCATATTTTATTATTGTGCTTATAATGTTAAGAGTTTAAATTTTGAATGCTTTGAAATAATAGCAAAATTGTACTTATTAAAAAAATAGTTATGATAATTGCCAATATTTTATTAATACAAATTTGCTATATTGCAATTTAAAAGTTTTATGTGCAAGAATTATTCGGTAAAACAGATTTTTTTAGTTGTTTTCGACATTGTTAATAACATATGTTTTATTTTATGTTTCAAATAGCCACGCATTTATAAATTTTAAATAAGATTCATTTTTGAGTAGATATTTGTGATATAAAAATGTAAGAAAAGAAGTTAGTTTTTCTTTATATTCAAGTATCTTTGCGCAAAATGTAACGTAAAGCGGCTTATAAAAAATGAATTAAATAGACTGATGACTTATTGAGTGTACAAGTAAATTACTTATTTGTGTCAGAGACAAGTATCTACTACTTTATATATTATTGTGTAATATCGCCGTATTTGTCCAATAAAATGTTATTTGTACTTAATATCATTACAATGTGTAGAAGTAGGATGAATATTTATATCAAACGTTAAAATTGAATGTTAAGTTTTTGGTGAAAATTAATAATTCAAAAAGTCATATCAATCATCGCTTGTATGAATCGATTGAATGTAATGCATGGTTTTTCAGACGTTTGAAATAAATAAAAAAAACATTTTACACGAGAGAAATATCAAATGAAAATTAAACATTTCATTTTATAAAACTTTTTACGAATTTGAAGAAGCTAGAAAAGGATTTCATTCAACTCTTGGATAAAATCCATGTATTTTTTCAATGGTGCAGTTCAAGCGATATTACTTACATCAAATAGAAGCCCTGTGGAAAATAAAAATATTAATCAAGGTATAAGTAAAGAATTAAACATTGTAAACTTAGCCTGTTAGCTCATTTAGTACATGTCTGTAACTGAGCGGTCTCTTTCATTTTTTAAATTCATAAAAAATTTCGCCAGTAATTATTAATAATTAATAAATACACGTAAAAATAATAATTATATATATGTCAACTTTAATTAGCTGCTTAAAGTGTAAACAGTATTGCACCATTATAAAAATATTGTTTTTATATGGATCAGGCATTTTATTCATTATGGATTTAATTGCGCAAGTTTTACAAAACATAAATTTATGTACGTCAATTTTATAAAGAAATTTGGAAATATCGTATAACATAAATAAATATAAACTTTTTGTAACAGCTGATAATGTCAGAGTTTAAAAAATGTATATATTAATAGCATTAAAATTAGAGTTTTACACAAATTTTACACATTTAAATTATAACTTCAAAAAAAAAAACGACATTTTTGAAAGAAATTACTTTTAAAATGTAATTTGATTATTTTAATGATATTGTATAACTAAAAAACCAAATCACGAAATATTAAGTAATTTGGATGGACCGCTCAGAATTCCGTACATATTTGAAAAAACCTTCAATAAATGAATGCGTTGTATGTGAGATCAGCTGCTTTTTCAACATTTTATGAAAAATATTATGCGCAAAGATTATATGATATTATATGATATAAAATATTTTGCAACGTCCCTAGCAGCTACATTCCATTTGTATATATATTTAATAAATCTGCTAAACAACACAATCAATTGGATACAGTCCTTTCATTCCCTAGGTTTATGGGCAACATTTATAAAATAAATTATAGTTTTTATTTTTAAAGCAGAGCGGCAAGTACAAGTTTTCTATAAAGTTCCAGAAATTCATAATTCTCGAGCGCAGAAGAGCGACGTCAGAGTTTTCCTCCATCAACAAATTCCTACGATAACACGCGTCCTGCGTCAAGTGTGCACGAGCTGGTGGCGAGGCGAGCCTCCCAGTTCGACTGGTTCATTAACATATTTCTTGCGTATAGCGTCGAATGAGACATATTTCTTCTCAACTAATTTGTATATTTATTTACGTTAACTGGTTTCCTCTGTTTACTGATATCTAGAAAGCCTGAGAAGCATTTTATAATTTTTGAAAGTAACGACATTACTCGTGAGCTGTATCCAAAAAGACTGAATAGATATGAATAGATGATAGGGCTAAAGTGTTAAAATAACAAATAATTTTTTAAGTTTTCCATAGTTCTAATCACTCGTATTAAATTGTCTTATAGAAATAAACGGTTCGTTTACAAGTCAACCTTCTTTACCTATTTACTTACAATTTAACTTTTAATCAGACAATTTAATGTAAGTACATAAATAAAGAAGGTCGATTCATAAACGAACTGTTTAGAAATTATTTTTATAAAACTTTTTAAGTTATCAAACTATGAAATACTGTAGTAACTATAACGTATTAGAACAGTGCATTAGTTGCTAAAATACTAGAAAAATCAGGCTGATGTTGTTCAAAGTGTAGCGCAAGTATGGAAATACTAAGAGAAATAACAAAAACACCAACTTGATTTGTTTTCATGCAAGGCTTGATATGAATGTTTTTGTAGCAATAATAGTGGCTAGTAATTATTCGTATTTCATAAAAATTATAAAATAATATTCATTCAATTTTCGTCTGACATTATAATTTTTAATACGATTCACATCGAAAATTCTCAAACTTTAAGGCATAAGTAGTTAATGAATTACAATTTTTATTCAACTAACAGTGAAAAACGTTTTATTTATTGTAAATTTGAACAAAATTGACACACCAACATTTTCCTCAGAAATGAAAGCTCTGAATTTTCGATTAGCATAATTTTATCACCGTCGGGCAGAAGCATAAAAAGTATCACTGGTAGAGTTTTTTCGGATTTGGTTACTGGTCGAGCCTCCAGCAAGTCCGGCACGCAGCAACACCGTGCTGGACCCGCTCTTTAATTAAATTCGACGAAAAAAGTAGAAAAAAAAACATCAATAAATGGGAAAAAGGCGTTACCGATAAACGTATGCAGCACGGCGACGCGAGGACTCGTCGAGGTGGTAAACAAGCCTCCACGGCTCCACCAATCCTGGAGTGATACGCTCGATCGGTTGGGGGCTTGAGCTTATTTAAAGGAGAAATCGAAGCCTAATGCATGACATTTTATTGAAGAAATAAGTGACGTGTGCTGTTAGTTAAGTGTTTCCTTCTTTCTTTCTTTTAAACGATTGGTGATCCCTTTTATTAAGGCACGATGGTAAATATTGAGTTTTATTTAAGCTTTGAATTGATCTTTTAGCAACAAAATTTTAAAAGTTATAACTAAAAATCTTAATAAAAATATGAAATATTATAGAAGTTTAAATTTTCAATGTTTGTTCTTTCATTTCACATGCTGTATTAATATTTAATAATTGAAGTTTCTGTATTCTTATATAGTAAAAACTAATTTGAGTAAATCGCCCAAAGAATAATAAATTGTAGCTTTTTTATCAATCAGTTAAAAGAAATTAATTTAAATGTATTTAATTAAAAATAAGGAAAGCATTTAAAATGCACATTAAAGTTTTCTTTTATTAAGGAGTAATACCACTGTAAATTATTTAGAACATTGATTTTTATTATTAACTTAAAAGATGCTTTAAACCTTCTAGAATTTAGGGCAAGAACTTTATTACCCGAAAGAAATTTTTTTTCTTAAAATTTCAAGCTCTTCCTCGAGTATATCGAACTCCTCCAAAACGACTAACTGCGTCAAATAAGTACCTACTAGAAAGGTACAGCCTAATATCGTAGCTTTTGATTTTTAACTTCGCTAATATACTCATCATTAGAAAGTGTTTTATTCAATTAAAAATATTTCGGAACAAAAATACGTTAGTGCATGTAACCTCAGGAAATGTACAAAAAGAACATAATTTCATCGCTTGAACTCGCGATTTTTGTATGTGGTACTGATTTTTAATAGTTTATTTATATTCTCAAAATACGTACAAGTTACAAAGAATGACGCAAAAGTTATACCCGGTACGAAAATATTGTATTCAGCGCGGTATTGGAATAGATTTGAGGTTGAGAGCGATTCGAAAGGAGTCAGTGCTTCGGCATTGATTTGTTTATGCATATAAGAATTCAGCACATTTTAATTTTGCACAATTCTTATATGAAAGAGCAACAACAAGTTTGTTCTTCTGCCAAGAAATTAAAAGTTTGTGATGAAGATTTCATTATTATTATTATATTGTTACCTTTTCTTCGATTCAAATACTTTTTGAGGCTGTTACAGTGGTGTTACTTCTTAACAATTTAAATTTTCGTGAGATAAATCACTGTTTGTTAATTTTTACAATTTGTTTTACAATTTGCTTTTAGACAACGTACACCGACAAAGGACCAAAGGTGACTATTTATTTAAATGTTTTGTAAGTGAATTCAAACTATGCTACAAAATTCTAAATCTTTGCATATTATTTTCAGCCAATCGGTGGAAAATTCCTGAGTTTTGATCACGTGAAATTCTGGGTTGGAAATGCAAAGCAGGTAATAAGCAGAGAAGCCGTAAAAATGGCGAATTTAAAGATTTGCATCTATTAATTTTCAACTGTCAAATTTCTAAAGCCAAATAAAATTTACTTAATAATTTCAATTATGCTTATTATTTTCAAACAATTAATTAATAAATTAAAATGAATTGATTTTTTATTACCACAGACATTAAATTAAACGTTTAAAAATAGTTTCTTTAGCATTACTTCTTTTTAAAGCGATTGTTTTACGGTTATAAATAAAATATATAAGATAGTTGCCTAAATCTGCATTTTGAATAGGCGGCTAGTTATTACTGCGCGAGGATGGGGTTCGAACCCTTGGCCTACCGTGGTTTGGAGACTGGTTCAAGGCGTACGGCAGCACACGCTGTTAGACAAAATAAGGTAAAAATAACGATATTAAAATAAATTTTTAATACTTCGAGTTACTCAGCGATCGAATTAAGTCTCCATTGATTCCGCATGCATAAAAACTTCGTTTATAATTACGTATATTTGATGTAGCACATTATTTGTCACGGAATAAATAGTTAAATACTGATTTACGATTGATTTACTATTTTTTCTAGATTGTATTCGTATTTGAATCAGCCTACGAGCCTGACGACCAGGAAATGGCGAGTCACCTTTCTCGACACGGCGACGGGGTCCGAGACATCGCCTTCAACGTCGAAGACATCGATACCATTTTCAAGGTAAGCACTTTTACTTATAAGTACTTTCTAAGTTGGTGAAATAAAAAAAAAATACTCTTACTTTACATTAAAAATAATGCTGCAGGTCGCAAAAGAAAGAGGAGCCAAAATCGTGCGGGATTTGTGGGAAGAAAAAGACGAATTCGGCGTTGTCCGGTTTGCAACTGTACAGACTGTAAATACAAGCTTTTCTTTTAATATTAAATATAAAGTATGCGAACTGTACGAAAAAACGCTTGATTTGATTACAGTATGGCGACACGTTACACACGTTCGTCGACAGAACTCGGTACAAGGGATTCTTCCTACCAGGCTTCCGCAAAGAAGGCGAAGACGTCATGCAAAAACTTTTGTGAGTTATAGAAAATATATTTACAAAGATTTACTTTATTCAAGAACATAAATTTATTTGTTATTCAAAAATGTAATTTTAGACCTTCCATCAACTTGAAGTTTATTGATCATATTGTCGGAAATCAACCAGATCAACAAATGGAACCAGTAGCTAAATGGTAAAAGATTATTATTGGAATTAAAATCAGAATTTAAATAAAAAAGAGAAATTTGGATAAATTAAATGAATTTTTAAAAAATTAAAATAAAAACTGTAATATTTACTCATTTGTTACAGGTACGAACATTTTTTACAATTCCACAGATTTTGGTCCGTTGACGATTCGCAGCTTCACACGGAATTCTCTGCACTTCGTTCAATTGTCATGACGAACTGGGAGGAAACGGTTAAAATGCCTATAAACGAGCCAGCTGCAGGCAAAAAGAAGTCTCAAATCCAAGAATACGTCGATTATTACGGTGGCGCGGGAGTTCAGCACATCGCATTAAATACTGACGATATTATAAAGGCTGTAAGTGTGAATAATTTAAAATTTCGAATAATTTCGAACAATTTTAAAGCAAGTTAAAAATTGAGTTTTTAATTATTGCGCAGTACTACCTTTATTACACTAATAATTAATAGCAAAAATAATTAACTTTAATAATCTTAAGTTTCATTATTATCATAATTATTACGATTGTTCTAGATCACCAATTTACGTAGGCGAGGAGTTGAGTTTCTAAATGTGCCAGACACTTACTATGATATGTTAAGGAAGAAATTACAATCAAGCAAAGTAAACGTATTGGAAGACATTGATGTTCTTCAAAAACTGAAAATTCTTATAGATTATGATGAAGATGGATATTTACTTCAAATCTTTACTAAAAATATGCAAGATAGGCCGACACTTTTCATAGAAGTTATTCAGAGACGCAATCATAATGTGAGTTGTTTAATTATTTCTAAATTATACTATTACGTTTTATCGTAGTAAAAAGTGATTGTGTGGAATTAAGACAAAATGAAAATGTTTTATTAGTTTTTAGAAAAAAATATTTATTTTATTAATAATTTTAAACGTAGTTAAACATAGTGTCTTATAAACGTTTTAATTTTTTTTTTCTAGGGTTTTGGTGCTGGAAATTTCCAAGCGTTATTCGAAGCAATTGAAATGGAGCAAGCGAAGAGAGGCAATTTATAAATTACTACATATTTATAGAATTTCGGAATATTTAAGAAATAAATATTAAGACTTAATTTTAGCTGTTAATAAGAACAACGTTTTTGTGATAAACCTATTGTGTTTAAATAAAATTGTAAATAATAAATCTATTTAAAACAGAGATCGCTGACGAACCTCATTGTGTTAGTTCTTTCGTGATAACTATGCGCAATTTATTGTCACATATAATTAATATTTTTTTTGAATTTCATTTTCATAAGCAAAACATTCAAAATTATTATTACTTTTTTTTGTTAACAACTTAATGAGCAGTGTTATACAAAGTACAAAAGAATAAGGCTTAATTATTATTAAACTTATTTATTCTTAAATCTTCTTTTCGCCGAGATGTAAGCAGTTTTGTATAAAAACAGTGATATCTAAACAGGGGCAAACATTGTGTATTTTACAACGAAAAAAAGTTTCTTTACAATGAAAAACGAGCTCACTTATTCTCGATTTGTTTAGATCGCAATTTCTTGTTGTTACCCACTGAGCTCTTAGAGTCAGTAATATCGCCCATTTACATGGTATCGTGGATGCCCAGACGAAAGATATCGTGTTGACAGAAGAACGAATTCCCTAGCGGCTTCAGCACAAATGTCTGCGAGAAGGCATGTGGTGGGTCTTCATCTGCCTAGAAACAAAATTTTTACTGTAATAACTTTCTTTTTTCTACGGATTGGTGCTAGTAAAATTTTAGATGTGGAATGTTTTTACATAAAAAACACTATGGCTTTCTAAAACTAAAATGTAGCATCCTAAAAAATATAAAAAAACGATTTTGTTACATGTTTTGTAGTTCCATGCTTTAGGATGATGAGAACACTTTCGCGAAATTTTATAAAATCTAAAATATCTCCGTGCAATGAAAAAACAAAATTCAAATATTTTGTTTTGAATTGTTTACTTGAGTCTTTGTTCATAAAATTCATCGTTAAAAAATTTCTTTCATAGTTCCTTAAATAAAGTTTATTTTTGAAAAACTTTAAAATACAATTTTGATTTTTTACCGCGAAAGTGTTGAAAAAAAAGAATTTAATAAAATATTAAAAAATTCAGTTTAATTGAATTTTGGATTTTTAATTTTTCTTAATAAAATGAAGCTGGACATAAAACCAAATTTGTTATATAGTGAAAAAACAAATTCTTATCTGAATTATCTAAACATATATTCAAACATACATTAGTAGGATTTGTTAGTAACCATTTTTAATTACTTTTTAAAATTCAATAATTAAATAAAATAATAAAACCTGAATTAAACTAATATGATTACTGTCAGTCTCAGCAAGAAATGTTTAATGAAGAAAATTTAAAAATGCTAGATATCAAAAATTAAACAGTAAAAAAATGTTTAATAAGACACTGCGTTTTAGACTGCTTGTTTTATATACGTGTCATAGAGACCCTGATAGAAAACGCCTGCATTTTCATTTTAAGATTAGGGGCATTATAAATATGAAACAAACAACATTTTTTACTGAATGTGACAGAATATTCATAGGGTGGAGAAATTAAGCCAGGCATGTAACATGTAACATAAAGCAAACACTTTTTCAGCAGAATTAAAGGGCCTGCCTTTACCACAGAATGAAGATCGGCGGACGATCGTTCGGAGATGTCTATACAGTGTCATGCAGCGCGAGTCTGAAGATGTCGTGCTGCACGAAAAAGCTTCTGCCAATTGGCGTCAGGACAAAAGTCTGGATGTACGCGTGAGGCTGATCGTCGTCGGTCTGCCCAACCATGAACGATCACTGAGTTTTCCATTATAGATGCAGATTTAAAGAGAGATAGTCGCTGGATACTTGTCTTAAGCTCAACGTCTACTTGACATAAAAAAGTGTGAAGCAATGAAACTAACTACTCATTTAGCTTTATCCAGTTGGCTCTGAACAAATTTAAAACAAAAATATAAAAACAAAAGGCTATATACAAGTTTCTGCGACACAATCTCCCATAAATCTTGTACCGCGTTTATCGAGGCATATAGCTCTTAGAAATATTACTATTTAAACATTTTTTAATGTTAAAATATTAAAGAAACTGAAGAGCTTACCTGCAACCTTCCTAAAACGTTGATGAGAACACCACCATCAAACATAGGTTGGGAGTCAATGGCTGTTATTATCCGATTTATCTTTTGAAACGATAAACTCTGAAAAATAATAGTGTATTTACTGAAAATGATCTTGATTGTCTTACATATTATATACAATTTTTAATCATTATAACTCTTCCAATAATCAAAATATTTATAAAATACATTTATAATATTTACTTTTTTAATTAAGATTCAAAAGGTTAACCTGTTTTTTAGCCCTTGTGAATTTAAATAAAACTATGCTACTAAAAATAGGTTTTCCTTATTAGTGTGATACCGATCAGTATCAAAGGAAATATCTCTATTTAATAAAAATAACTGTATTTATAAATAAAATAATCATTAAAATTTTAATAGTATCAATCAACGAACACAGATGTGCTCTGAAGACAATTATAAGTCATGGTTGAGTAGCATTTACAATTAAAATTAAGGAACTAGTCTGCAAATTGAATTTCTTTTGTTTTTTCACTAATATTAAAGCTAGTTATTAAATACAGTAGTAAATATATTCTAATGAAAGAAACTCATTTAAAGAAAATTTTTAAAACGACTATGAAAAGTTTAATTTAATTCTAATGTTTCATTAGAAAACATAAATAAACAAAAGTTTTCATAACTCAACTTTGAATAGTTATATGAAACATTTTTATTCTTTTTTTAAAATAATAATATACGTGAAGCTTTTCGGATGCAATTCACATATCACAATTCTGTACACTAATGCTTTTTTGAATATTTATAAATGAGAGAATGGAGAAATAATAGCTTAAAGCCTTCCCTTTTACAATATAAGGATTATACACTAGCAGCACAAATTTTAAAAACTGTAATTTCAGAGTTACAACTGAAAGTGTCTTGTACAGTGGTACTCTCCCTAGCACTTTTGTTGATTGATTTTCTGTTGTAAAAAGTGACTTACTGAGAGCTTTTCCATTATCTTGATAGAACCCTGAATTTGTAGTCCCTCAAACGTCATGAACGACGATTCCGTCTGAAAAAAAGACATTTATGTAGTCATAACCGATCGAGCATAGCAAGGCAGTAGAAAAAGCCGGCTATGCCAGAACTCACAATTTTCACTTACATTGTACATATTAATAAGATTGGGACGTTGGGCAGGATCATCAAACATAGCATAATATTGCTGTACGAAGCCTTTTCCGATGGCTTCGTATGAGGGATTCAGCGCCATTGCAAATAAAGAGGTTATAAAGTATTTTAACCTAAACGCTCTACGTTTATTCGCGCAAATTCTGCACGCTCGAGCCAGCGAACTGCGTGCAGAGCGTTTTATGGGTTATGGTTATGGGCATCGAAGATTTCCTGTAGATGCATCGAGCTGCTGTATTCAGGCCGTTATCAAAGCGAAAATGGCACTGCGGAGATAACTTCAAGCTGCTTGGACCGAGTGCTTTTCTAATTTGCGCGGGACCCTCACACAAGACTCAAGACAAGACGTACGCAGGATAGAAAGAGAGCGAAGATTCTGGAATTTCTTCTATTGAATATATGCGCAAATAGAGCGACACAGAAACGTTTCAGATTAGTACTTTAATGTTTTACTAAGCAAGTTCATTAATTTACATTAATTTACATATTTTGACTTCGTACAATTTCCCAATATGGTAACAGATGGCGTCAGTTATCTGAAATACGCTGGTAAAATTGAATTGTCTTTAATTAATTAATTAATCATTACGTTTTTGTAATCACTTTAATAACAGTTTAAGCAAATTCATCATTCTAAATTAAAGAAATTATTAATAATGATACAAATTACTTAACTTTAGAATGCAGCCCCGAATGTGCACTGCTTGAGATTATCTTATTCGCGCGATATTTTTAGAAACATTTCTAATTTTAAACCTTTCAAAGTGCTTTTCTTATGGGAAAACAATTTTAAAATTTGCGGTTATTTACAATGGAGTACCGTTAACAATAAAAAGTAATTTCTCATCATTTTTTAATGGATTTTAGTCCACATAATAAAAATGCAATAAAGTAAAAAATAAAATTGCTAACGAACTTGCATCTTTGAAATATTCAAGTTTTCGTCGTATTAGCGAGAATTAAAAAGATTGTTTTACATGATATCACTTACGAACCACGCAACACTGTCATAACAATCATAAAATGTACCGAATAATTCAAGGCGGTTAATAATTAATGCAGTACAATTTGTGATTACTCTGACTTATTTCTTTCGACCAGGTAATGCTTCACCAGTATTTGTAACAAAAACATCTAAAATATATAGTCATCATGAGTATGCGCAACTTTTTAAAAGGAATGAAAACGTATTTAGAAAATACAAATATACACGGGCTAAAATACATTGTAAAGAAGAATTATCACTGGACAGAGCAGTACCGTATATAATTTTGAAAATCATATATAATCAAACCACTAACTACTTCTTCTTCAAATAAAGTGTAATTATTGTAGTTTGCTTTGGCTCGTCTTATGTGCATTCAGCTGGTATGCTTGCGTCATAACAATACTAAGCATAAATCGAAATTTCGTTGAGAAACCCGTCGCTATTACTGTCGATACATCGTATCTCGATTGGCGAACACCGTTTCCAACTATTGCTGTTTGCAGTAGTTTCAATCAAGCTGCTAAAGAATTTGCAGTTACGTACGTTGAAAAAAAAAATATTATGTCTACTATTTTGATTGTTATTCCGATTGGTATGTTTTCTAAAGAAACGCTACTTTTAAAACAGTCTCATCAAGAAGAATAGTAATGGAACAATGAATGCTCGCACACTCGCCGAACAATTGTTTTTACCGTCGAGAATGGGATACTTAAAACGTCTAGAACGTTTAAACATATCCGCGGAAGATTATGTGGCAATGTACAATCAGGTAAAAATTACGTACGCTTTTCAAAGTGTCTTATGAGTCAGTAAAATCCAGTAGTTTTATAATAGACGTATTAATTTGAAATCAAGTGTAAACAGTATTTGAAATGGAAAAGAATTTCCTAACGAAAAATTAAATGATAATAGAACAATTTTTAACTAATTTTACTTTTATATTTGCAAAAAATTGTTACTTTCTTCGTAATCATGAAAATTATAAAAATAATTACATCAAAATTTCCAACAGAGGATTTATCAAGCATCTTGATTAAGATGCTTCCAAACCCAACAATTACTTCACGTTTATGTGTAAATCAGATGCAAAATATATAGTATGATGCAATTTAAAAATTTTAAAATGTCATTGCACCGTCATTTTTCCAGCTATAAAATGCATTGACTGAATCGCCCATTAAGTTCAATTAAAAATTATTGCTGTTTTCAAGGTGAAACCAAACTGCACAGAGAGTTTTGCGTCTTGTGAGTGGAATCGCAAGTCATTTGACTGCTGTAACGAATTCGTCACTTTGCATACCGCAATTGGTTACTGTCAAATGCTGAATTCTAAGCACGCAAGACCTGCGAATCCTTTAATGGACTTCAGCATTAATCGAACCCATAAATATGCCTACTTGTCGTTCGATTTTAATGACGAGTTTATAAAGTCCAATGCCGATGTTAGTATATTCGTAAAGTATTTTTTTGATATTTATTTTAAATATTTACATCTTATATATTTTTTAATTTTATATAATTTTATGGATTGATATATTGCTAACTTTTTAGCGCACTTTAAATATATAGATTTTTTCTCTTAAATAATGTGGAAATTCCAACAGTACTTAACCAGTAATAATAAATTTTCCTTATAACAAAATAAATACAGCTATTACCATTAAATCCGCTTTTCTATCAGATTCAGATTTTTTTCTTGAACAACGTGGAAATTCCAACGGTATTGACCAGCAACAATAAAGTCCTCAAAAACATAGATAGACTAGTTGGTATCGATTTCAACGTATTGGACATCGTGAACGAAGAGGGGGTGAGGAGCATTGCACCGGACAAAAGAGAGTGCCGCTTTCCCGAAGAAAATCAGGATGCTGTTATATACGATCTGTACAGCTTTGACGGATGCACTACCGACGTAAGTATGTCGTTGTATTTATAAAATTCGCATTCGAATACGTTATTCATCCGTTGAGTTAATCGTAAACTCCTATCTCTAAGGTCACGGTTCTGATAAAAAATTATCTCCGAGAGGAGTTCTCGATGCACCGCGTCGCATTAAATCTCTTAATCTGGCATCCAAATGTTTTAATCGTCGACGAAATAACGATGCAATAAAATATCGAATGTTATTATTCATATAATTATCCCTTGGTTCAGCTGCGATTAAGGCATTGATTTGTTCACTTCGAGGTAAACGCCGAACTTAGCTTCTCAAGACAAGACTACTATAAGGACGCGATTTCAAGTCCGCCCGTCAGTCCGAAATTTTCGGGAACATTTACAAAAAAACGTTTACCTTTCTCAGTGGTGCAAATCAAACTCGTTGACCGCAAACATTCCTGTTTTAGTTAAAAAAAAAAACCACCCAAAATCTCCCCTCCTCTCTCCAAACCGTTGCAGAGCGAGGTGTCGCGTATGCTGTCGCGCTGCGGCTGCGCGAGCTACGCGTACCCGCGCCGACCCGGTCTGCGGCCCTGCAACATGACCGGTATGCGCTGCATCAGCGATTACCGGCGCGACGCGTCGTCCTCGGCGAGCGGCCGGGGCTGCGCCCCCGATTGCGAGGGCGCGTCCGTCGACTGGTACAGCTACCCGCTCACGGAGCAACGGGCGGCGGCGGCTCGCTCGGGCCTGCGAACGAAGATGCTCTCCAGGCCGCGCAGGCGGTATCAGCGATACGTCGTGCGCAGCATGCTCGACCTCGTAGGTATGATATATGCTTGAGTGCCGTTTTGAAGGGGGAGGGTCTTCTGGAGATTTCACTTGGAGATTTTATTGAGACTTTGTAAAAGGTTTCGGGGGGAAGAATCGGTTTGGAGCGACATATTTGCAGTCGCAGGGCTTTGATACGGATTTTGTAATTTAAAGCTGGCTGCTTGTATATTATAATAATTAAAGAATAATTAGAAAAATGTTGTGCAAAGTAAGGTTTAATAATTTTTTTATATTGCAGTGGCAAATGGAAGTGCTATCGGATTATTCACTGGCGCCAGCGTTCTTAGCATCGTAGAACTTTTATATTGTTTGTGTTTTCGAAGTTGCAGACCGACTTAAGACTTTCTTTTCTGCATTTAATATGGAATATTAATATTGTTACCAATTAGATGTCGTTCGTTTTTGTAGGCTCAATAATAGAGAAATAATTTATAATTAATAAAGCAGGTATCGAAGCAAACGCATATTTCTTATCAACTCGTAATTAACATCTCAGATATCTAAATCAAATAAGTCAAATGTCACATGTGCAGTTTGTTTAAGATTTTTAAACTGTAAAATGGTAAAACCTCGCACAATAGACTTTGAAATTAAAAGGCTTTTTGGTAATTAAAAAATTGCGAATCAAGAATTTGATAAAACGTTTTGATTACAATCTTTTATTGAATGATAAGTAAATTGCATTGTTTTGAAAAGTCAAAAAAGGATGCGTTCTAGACTAAGTATAGCTTTTAAATGATACATTTTAAATTAGGCCAATGCTTCTAAATAAGTGGCACTTTATACAAAATTAAGAAACTTTCATAAATAATAACAATTACCAAAACTAAAGCAGTCAACCTTATTATTGTTTTTGCATATTATTATTGTTGCACAGTTTGATTTATAAGTATTTGAGGATATCTTTTTTTAAAAATCGCTTTAAATACTCTAATGTACATGTAAGTGGTTTTGGAAAGTTGTAATTTTGCCTCAGTTGAAGTGATGATTAATTCGTAATAAAATGCAGCTATAAATATAAGATGACAAATTTTTAAAAACATTCCGTATTATTATTTCAGTGCAGTAATTTGTCAAATCAAATATAAGTCTTAAATTTTATTTACAAAAAAATTAATTCATTTCTGGAAGATTTTTTCAAAAATTAATTTTTGAATGAATAATATAACAAAAGAAGGATTTTTTGTTCTATTAAATTGGCACGAATCATTAAACTAATTTTAACTTTATAGAATAAATATTTTATTTCATGAAAAACTAATATATACTTTAAATATTACAGAATGAAGCTCCGACAAAAAATCAAAGCACATCCATGGTCGTTTGTCACTGTTTCCTATGGCGTAGTAATTTGATGTTTAACCAGACTTTACTGGTTCATTGTGTACTCGTCGACTTATGCATACGCTTTACCCCACTAGCCCAGAATGTAAATCTCCTTTTGCATCTGGATACCATATGTCATTTTCTGATTAACTACTTTGATTCTGTGCTCAAAAACTTTTGCTGCTGATGTACTTGAAGGCCAAAACTAGTTAGAAAAGTTATTCACCGAAGATCGAAGAGAGAAAAATTCTAAAACTTATGCAACGATCACGAGATGTATATAGAAAAAGAGTTATGGGGTCCCTGAGAGAACTTATTGAGCTTGGTGAAGTAAGTTTTCCAGATTAGCTACAAATAGCCCTACGTATCTTTTAATTTTTAAATATTAATTAATTTGTATATATTAACGATATATTATTATTATTACGGCTAATCAACATGCTCTAATTTTTTAAAAGATATTTCATCATTCTGAATTCAAACAATACTGCTTTCGACGTCACGTTCTATCATTATATAAATAAAATTTCTTATTGTTCGTGAAAATCCTTAATTTATTACTAACTCTTCTTCTCGCCAAAACATGGCTAAAATTAGAATTAGAATGCTCGGTTTAAACGAACGTAATTTTTAATTTATTAATTGCAATCATTTACCTATATACCTCCACTGATAAAATATGCAGTAAAAGAGAAAAACATCTAAAAATAGCCCTAAAAAATTAAGGAATTGATCTTTTATTCAGAGTAAAATTTCCTTCCGAGCAACATTGAATTCTGAAGTGATGTTAGTTAGTGGTATAAGTAATTAGTTAGTATCGCCGTTTCAGGAAGTTGTCCAAGGTGCCAAGGACAAAGATTTCCCACTATTGTTATATGGTTATGCACAATTTTTCAACAGTACAAATAAATGGATGGCAAACTTAGTATCAGATTCTCGGTATGAAAGGGTTACTATTTTATTGGAAAAAGGCCCTTTATTGATATGATATTTCCTTGGATATGAATTCATTATTAAGCATTCAGTCATAGAATTCATTGAAAATTTGATTCTTTACCTAAAATTTCATAAATATTGATAAAAATTAAAAATTTCTTTATACCCAATTCATAATAGTTACACAATAAAGAGCAATATTTTTTACTACAAAAATATTTATTTACGAATTAAAATTATTAATTTTGACAATATGTATTACGTAATATTAATGGTTTCGATTTATAAAAACCACTAACCATTTATATTTAAGACGGCCGAGGTAAGGAAGCAGCTTTGAAAGACATTTCTGCAAGTTCCTTAACTATTTCTTTGACTTTCCTCTCATACTCGGAATCTAAAGCCATGATTTCGTCAACGACAGGTTTTCTATCGCGAAAAAAGTAAGTTTCGTAAGCCTCCAATTTGTTCATAATTCTAGCCCCGATCTTGCCGTCCATCATTATCGTCGGGAAATTGATCGTCGCTGTAATCAGACCTGGATATCTTTGCTCCTCAACTCCTTGAAGCACCTCTTCGTACGGAGGCACGATCTCCGCGCAATTATTGTCAATTAAAGTCTCCTTCAAAGCTGCGTAGTAACGTTCTATCAATTTTTTTTCGTTCTCCTCTCGAAATTCTCTCGAGGTGGTCAAATGAAGAAGCTGCATTAAATCGTGAGCCAACGGCGCGTAACGCACCAATTGGAAGTCGATAAGATTGCAACGATCGGCGGCGTCGAACATGATGTTGCTGCTCCAGAGATCGCCGTGGCTGGCTACGTTGCGTTTATTCTTCGAAGGATGAGCCATGTCGAAAGCTACTTCGCTCGTTTCCCGAATAGCAGTTGTATCCAAGCCGAGGTCCTTGGCCACAGAAATTGCGAGGTTGATGGCTGTCGTAAACCATTCGATATTGCGACCTTCCTTTTTGTACTCTGATTCTTTAAATATTTCAGGATATATTTCGTTTAAACGCTTGCCTGCACAAAGATAAACGTTTGATGCACAAAATCGAAAAAATGTTTTACATTATTATATGTGAATTTATATACGAACCATTTAACCGGTGTTCAGCGAGCAACGAACAAGCGTGAAACCGAGCCAGGCAAGCAACTGCAGATTTTATAGACTCGTCGTTGAAGAGTTTTCTTTCTTTAGATCTGGTGGAAAATCCTTTAAACATCATATCCTCAAAAACGAGTACATTCTCTTTTGCTAAGTAGCAGCGTGGCGCCCACTGCTCTCCCTTGTAATTTTCCGTCAGTAGAGGCACAAGAAATTTATAAAAATTTGCTTCTTTCGCAAAGCAGCCCTTTTCTTGTATGTAGGACACTTGAGAAGGATTATCGTATGGAATAGCTTTGACGAAAAAGTTTCGCCTTTTATTTTCATTGCAACCTGGCCGTTTAAAAATTACAACAAGTCTTTGATGAGACGCTAAAAAGCCAAGTTTCTCCTCTGAATATGGTTGCAGGTAGTAGTCCACCAATTCGACATCCACGGATACGACATGTTTTATTAAACTTTCTGCCTCTTCTCTTGTTATTAATTTTTTGAAAATGTTTTGCGGACGTGACTGAAAGGTTTCTGCGGAAGTTTTACCTCCGTGATCCAAGCCCTCGTTTGGCTTTATATCAATAAAATTCTGAAGAACCGTAGAACCTGACATTGCGTATCCGTAGTCCTCAATAAGGTGGCACTGAATGCGAGCGAATCAAAAAAATCGAGCAATTCCCTCCCAAAAAGCTTTCTTCTCAAGGTTTCTTACACCTTTTATTGGAAAGTTTATCTGTTACTAACTGCATCCACTTGACTGTTAAGCAACAGATTCGCAGCACGCTTTTGAGATAAAATTATTGATTTATAATGAACATTGTAAATTAAATGACGTTTTCGAATCGAGTGACATGCACAATAAACAAATATTGCCGCTAGATAGATGTATCTTAAGCATTTTAAAATTTACAGTTTAACGATGCATCTGACTTTGTGACTATGTGCATTGTGTCATTACGTTTTTTATTTGTTTTCTACGTAATATTTGATTTTCTCTTATGTATAATTTACATTTATTTTAATTATTTCAACCACAATTATGGGAAATAATGTAAATTGTAAAATATCATTAGTTCTAATTTAGAATAATCCATCTTTCGCAGATCTAGTTAGTAATTATTAACACTATTTGACTGACGTGGTACATAGTAAGCTAAATGGATCAGTTTTATAAATGATTAAATTACGTTTATTGCTTACTTTATTTACGCTTTTACTAACGAAAAATAAAAAGTATGATAAAATGCACTTCTTTCAAACAAGAAAGTAGCTGAATTTATTACCTTTATCTTAAGATTAGTAAAAAAATTTGTCAAACTTCGCATTTTGACACAGAAACATATCTTGCAGTAAGTAAACGTTAAACGTAACTGAGAAGAAAATCAATTGATTTATTGCAAATAAGATACAGCAAACCCACTGTGTTCCTTATAAATAGAAGTAGTAAATTCGAACATTTCACAAAGGGACAGTTAATCACATGCATCATGTCGGGTCAAGCAGTCTTCGAAAATCTACTTGATTCTGGGATCCGTTCAATCGATGAAAAACAGAGCTTCGCAAAAACTGATCAGAGTCAACGTAAAAATATTTTTCGTACTTTAGTGACCCGCGAAGAAGTAGAGAATATCATTAAATCCGCCATATCAGATGCCGAATTGGTGGACTATTATCTGCGACCATATTCAGAGGAAAAGCTTGGTTTTCTGGCCTCGCATCAAAGCCTAATCGTATCCTTCAAGAGACCAGGAAGCGGCAACAAAGAAAAGCACAGCTTCTTTGTGAAAGCTATTCCTTACGACGTGCCGTCTCAGGCGTCTTACGTCGAGGAAAAAGGATGTTTTCGAAAGGAGGCCGACTTTTTCAAACATCTCGTTCCACTCATGACGCGAAACTATAGCAAAGGAGATCCTTGGGCACCTCGATGTTTCTTGGCCAAGGACAACATACTCGTTTTTGAGGACATGAAGTTCAGGGGATATTCAAACGGGAACAAAATGTTTGATCATGAGACAATGAAATCAGCTGTAGCGTGCATCGCGAGGTTTCACGCTTCATCGTTGCTCGCAGAAGAAACGCTAAAGGGTTCGTTATTTCAAAGAAATAATTCTCTGCACTTCATATAAACTGGAAATTATTTTAATTTGACAATAAAATGAACTACTTTCAGGAAAATCGTTATTGGACCTCTACCCCGAATTGTTGGAAGAATCCGAATTCAAGCGCACAGGTCGCAGTTACGTCTGGTACGCCACAGCCGTCGACCTTGTAATTTCCGTGGCCAAAGATCTTGGTCTGGACGCGAGTCGCGTTCGCCAAGCGAGCGAGCGCATATTCGACATCTGCCGGCCGTCGGGCAACAAGCGCAACGTCGTCAGCCACGGAGACCTCTGGAGCGGCAACCTGCTCTTCGCGGGCGCCGATCGCTGCAACCTCATCGACTTCCAATTGGTGCGTTACGCGCCACTGGCGCACGACGTCATGCAGCTGCTTTATCTCGCGACAACGAGGGCGTATCGACAAAAGCACGAGCGGTGGATCGTCCGATACTACCACGAGGTTCTGCGGGAAGCGCTGAACGACAATGGCTACGGTGGAGTCGTGCCGCCGTTTCAGGAAGTGCTGCTGGGCGCGGAGGAGCAGAGGCTGCCGGCCATTGTCACCGCAATTATATTCCATCCGACCGTGCTCATGGACGGGAGGACGGCCGCGAAAATAATGAACGATCCCGTCACGTACGAGGCTTATTATTTCAAGGAGAGAAAGCCGTTCGTCGACGAAATTATGGCGGAAAATCCGGAGTACGAAAGGAGGATAAAGGAAGGCGTCGCGGAGCTCGTCGAAATGTCCATGATTCTCGATGAACTGCCGCGTTGTACCTAGATTTTTAAATTGGAGGTACGAACAGTGGCTATTTTGTGTATTGAAAGATATGTACAAGTTTTATTACATTGTTTTAAATTGTAAATAATAATTTTGCTAAGTGTTTCTAAAAAAAAAAAAATTTTATAATTTATTTTGTTATAATCTTGTCTACAAATAAAGCATTGCAAGTCGTTAGCTGTTCCTTGAGGGTGAACGTTTAGTTTTTATAAAATTTGAGTAATAAATACGTATAGTTCTCGATTCAATTAATTTTTTTGGTACGTGTTTTGACTCATTACTTTGATGTAAAATGGTTTAAAATATTCAATTTGTCATGAAAAAAACTCAAAGTTACGAAAAGTTAGCAGCCATTTTTTATTTTAAACAATAAAAACATCCTTTGCTTGTGCGGTGTGTTGTACCGGATTCTAAAATCATTGCGATGATATGCGCCTGTAAAATACTATCACTTTCTTACTGCATTATTCGGTGTAGCATAATAATAGGGTTTTGTGTAAAATTATAATTTCAGCCGTTGCTTATTGAAAAAAGCACCTATAAATATTCTTTCAAATCTAAAAGTATTGAGATAAAAACAATTTTAAGGGGATTAAATCTTTTTTTAGCTAATTTAGATCTGTTATCATGTAATTGTCATACTATCAAAATACGATGATAATCGATATATTATAGTAATTGCTTTTTAGATAAGTGTGAGAAAATTATGTCTGATAGTATCGTTGCAGAAAAAGATACCTTGATTCTCAATTGCAGGCACTCGTAAACATCTCATTATTATATGACACAGATTACTGAAAATAAATGACATTTTTAAACATATATGTTTATACTAAAAAAAAAAACATTTTTTTACAATTTAACATAGGTTAAAGAAAATAAAATTTGTAAATGCATCATATTAATGCAAATATACAAATCAACGTTTTTAAATAATATAATCTTAATGCATTTAATTTCCATATAGATAAAAAGTACTTCTGAATAACAAAGCTGCATCCGCTCTGACTACCTGTTGCTATCCCCCCACTAGAATTCTATTGCATGTGGTGGAGAGTTTGCTGTGCGAATCGGCACGTCCACAGCAGTTGCTTATAACTTGAGCTAGTGAGAGGAACCAGCATAGTTATCCGTTATTTCTGTGGTAGGCAAACATTTTTCAAACATTCAATCATAAATAAACAAAGGTATTTCTTGTGGCTTGTGATTCTTTGAAATTTTATTAGACATTTCGTGGGGTGTAATTGCCTTCGACCTCAAATACAGATCTATTAAAAGCATGACCTCTCTGTAAATCGTTCCATAGATGAAGGCATAATAATAACGGGCCTTTGAGTTTTAAGCTTAAAATGCCATTTTTAATGAGTGCATGCTAATTATACGGATCGCATCAGTAACCAATTTAAATTTATCGGTAATTTAGTATTATGAACGTTTTAGAAATGATAACAGCACGACATAAAAACCTTTGAATTCGGGTTTTAATCGATTTAAAGGCAATTTGTATGCGTTGTTAATTAAAATTTTGTTTTATTGAAGGGAATCAAAAGCAAGAATTGAATAAATAAAAAACATTTAAATATGACCTTTTAAACGGTTATTATTTTATTTAAAATTTCTAGAGATTTTAAGAGCAAAAGTTTTACTAATTTTTTAAAGTCTAAAATAAGTAAATTATTACAGTTTCATGTAATTATTTGCAATAATTTTCGCGCGAAAGTATAAATAACATGCAATTATATCTGTATACGGTAATAAGATTGAAGCTACCAGTTTCTAGAGACTGAGAATTGTTTTTCTTATGTGTATTTAATTATTTATAATTGCAAGTTTTTATAGATGTACTGGGTTATTAGACTATGAGAGAAAATAGACAAAGAGAGAATAATAATAGCTTTTCTATTGGCAAAGTGCCGAGATAATTTGGGTGTCGGTTCTTTTTTATTTACAAATGTAAATAAACTATGCAATCATTTGTTCCATTTAAAAACATGTATTGTGAACAAATGAATGATCGTCCTTAGCAAACCAAAGTCAGCCACGAGATCAAAACCAAAATTGGAATTTATGATTGTTTAATTTCAAGTCTAAAATTATCTTAATGGATTTCTTTCTATAATAATAATAATTTGTTCATTATAGTAATTTAGTTTACTTTTCTTCGCAAATGAAGATCCTGCACAGAAAATTTAAATTAAAATATGTTTATTTATTATTGGAAGAAATAAATGCGTTTCCGCAAAAATAAAAAAATTATAAATCAAATATTTAATGTTTCCAGTTACGAAAATCATGCAAGACACGTATGAAAAGAAAGTCACTGACGATGTGGCTGGCTTACCAATTTCTCCAGAAGATATAACAGTTATCGCACAAAAAATTACAAATTATCCTTTTATAAAAGTATTGGACTACGGCTTCGACGTTTGTTCAAAGCAGAAACTTGGCTTATCAGGCGACCATCACTATTTAAATTTATCTGTACAGGTAATGCCTTAGAATGCAAGTATTAATGGCGGAATAATTTGCAATCAAACTTTTAATTCAAAACAATTTTGTTTTGAATTAAAAGTTTGATTGCAACGTAATTATCATTGTAATTTCATGATTTTCTAAAATTGAATATGATAACATTTTTTATTTTCAAACTTTTTAACTTTTAATTGTATTTAACTTCTTTTTAAATTCAAAATAAATTAAAAAAAAATTTTAATTTAAAAATAAAAATCGTAATTAGTGTATCGTCAAATCACGCGGAATATGTCATTTCCATAGCAAAAAACACTTCCTCTTACACATATTATTATATATTTTTTAGAATCAAGGCGAAAGCAGCGTAAAAAAACTAAAAGTTTTTGTCAAATCCATACCATACAGTTGCCAAACTCAGACGGAATTTGTAAAAAGTCAAGGAATTTTTAACAAGGAAATTTCTTTTTTCAAAAATATTGTCCCTCTGCTGACGGATAATTATAAAGGCGAAAAGTGGTCAGCAGCTTGTTATTTTGCAAAAAATGACGTTCTCGTCATGGAGGACTTAAAATCCCAAGGTTACAGATTATCTGAAACAATTTTGAACGAAACGCCAACGCTAAAGTCGGGCCTCAGTGCTTTGGCCAGATTTCACGGCTGCTCGATTCTCGCAGAGGCTCGACTTAGTCAACAAGCAAAGGTAAAAAATAACATTTTGTAAAGAAAGTGATAACGTTTCAATTGTCTTAAGGCGCTAAACAAGTATATATTTTGATATTTTTCTAGCGTCCTGTACAACTGAATGAGTATTATCCAGAAACATTGAATGACAATGCTTTTACGAAAAGAGACTCAAGATCAATAAGCGTATTCGACAACGGAGTTGAGATATCAACCGCAATAGCAGAACGTCTTGGTTTCGATCCCCAAAAAGTCCGTGCTGGATGCAACCGATTTCTCGATTTGGTAAAACCTTCCAAGAATCATCGCAACGCGATCTGCCACGGCGATCTTTGGACGAACAATCTCATGTTTGACGACAGCGCGCCGTTACCTAAGTGCGTCTTGGTCGACTTTCAAGTCGTCAAATATGCTCCTATGGTCCTGGATGTACTGGAATTTTTGTACTTAAATTCCACGAGAGCTTATCGTACTAAGTACGAGTCTGAATTGATAGAACACTATCACGAAGTATTGGAAATGACGATAAATTCCAGCGACACGACGAACGGCGCGAAGGTTCCGTCGTTGAAGGAAATTTCTGCACAATTCGAAGATTTGAGGTTGTTTGGTCCCGTCATAGCATCTTATTATTTTCCATTTGTTCTTCTAGACCAAAAAGTCAGGCAGAAAGAGGTCGACGTTTCGGAAATATACGAGAATTACGTGTTTGGTGACAGAAAAAGTGAAACTTTGAAGTTTATGGACGAAAACGAATTGTTCAAACAAAGGTTTGAAGATGTAATTGTGGAGTTAGGAGAGCTTAGCGAACACGTATGTTAGTATTAATTTAGCAATTAAATACAAATTTCAATTATGAGATGCTAGTGATGTTTGGACAGTATTTCTGGCCCTATTCCGGATTAAATAAAAACGAAGACTAAGCGTAAGGCTAATAATCTAGGCTAATAATGTAGGCTTAGTTAAGTAACTAGTCAAACTTTTAGTCATGACAAAGAATAAAGAATTTTTTGGATTTTTGTATATATCTGTTATATCTTTTTTTTAAACATTATATTACGAATATAATGTTTTATCAAACTTTTTATCAGCAATAATGTCAAATTTAAATCATTTGAAATTATTAGAATACGTTTTTATAAAAAATTTTTTGCGAAATAAAATAAAAAGATAAAAAAAAATTTTCTTTGTATTACCTGTGTATTCATTTATCCCTGAAATTTTTAGTCAGATATAACTCGTATCGTTCTTTCAAAATGCTCACGCGCATCTTGATAACTTGTCAGAAACATGATAAAGGATTTCTGTAAGGAATTACAGTTTTATGACATTAATAAGCTAAGAGCATATAAGTTCCAGCACGTAGGCCATGGATATGCAAGTAGAATTACTTTAATAACATATAAAGTTAATAAAAATTTATCAAGAATAGCTGAAGTCATTATATTTTTTTTATATTTTCTTAAATATTTTATAATTTTATTTAAAAAAAAAGAACAATATTAATGCAAGTGTTTAAATTAGTCTTTTATGCTAAACGCCGACAGCTTTATCACCAAGAAAGTACACAAAATCTACTTAAGAGCCGCAAAAAGTTAATCGCTTGTTTTTTTCCGACGTCATATTGATTTGTTCAAGAGATCCCTTATCTCGGCAAAGGCAGAAATAAAGTAGAACGCAATCGAGCAACGCTGCTCTTTAAATTTTCATTTTCATTAATTTTCAAGCGCTCGAATACCGAGGTTTCCTCTTTGCGCCACGTTCAATTAAAATAAGTAAAAATTACTTTTCCGAATTATCTTCAATATGAAGTACAAAGGGTTGCCCGCCAGCCACCTTGGGAGTTTCGCGGCCGAATTTCCACGCAAAGAAGAGGTGAAACTAGCCGTAGCAGAAAAAAAGTCCGGCGACAGCGTGAGGAGAGGTGACAACCTACTGCATTTCATCGAATTCGAAAGTGAACGTCTCGCCAAGATTAAAAAGTCTAGTTCTATGGGCTTGTACAAAATAAGCCTCATTCCGGAATTGAAAAATTACGGAGTTATCGTTCGTTGGCGTTAGTGTCGTTCGGTTTAAATGTGAAAAGAAAGATGTATAATTTGTAGCATGTATGTTGTATTTTTTGTTAAATGTACTCATTGAAAACTTGAATAAAAGTAAAATGCACCGTTTTGTTGTTATGATTGAGGACTCACGTTTTAAATAATTTATTCTTATAACGCTTATTCACCTACCGTAGGGCAGTGCAATGACTGAAAAGAAAATAAGTACAATTTTTTGAGTGACTTTTTTGTTGATTTTGGTAAGAAAAGGTTCCTAGACAAAAACTTTGAATTGTAATTCAATGCTTGAGATAGATAGCTTACATGCAAAAAAACATTTACTTTTTTTTGTATTAATAGTGCACCATTACTAAATAAGATATTTAACGTGCAGTAATTATTTTAATACAAGATATAAACGTGTATCTAAATTAATATTATTGATTTAAAAATTTTATCAAAACACGTGTTCTAGTCAACAAGCTTTTGACCGTATTCGATTGTATTTTAATCTAAACCTTTGTTGAAGTGTTGTCGATTGATAACATTTAAATAAAATTTAAATCTCGAGCTTATCCTGGATTTTATTCACGCTGCGTTTTCCGATAAAATAATATTTCAGAACAGTTTACATTAAGATAACAAGCGGTTCGCATCTTATTTACAAGTTTGATACTTCTTGCGTTATGCTTTAAATATATTCGTTGTTCAAAAATGTCAATATGTTTATCTCTTGTATATAGTCTCTAGTATACCCTGTTACACCATTGAATCCCTTCAATATCTTTTAAAAATTGTAAAGTATCCCAAATTACGAGAAATTCGAGTTCGTTCAATGAAGAGTTTCAAGCATCGACTTAATCGTCTGCAGCATCGTACAGTTTGTAAATTTAGATTTCTCCTCTCAATTACAAAAGGCACGAACTTAACATGCATTGCCCCGCCGATAATCAATGTGTCCCAAGAAATCGATCGAGCGCATCGAACTTGTTACTCTCTCTTGGACAATCGAAAGAAATCGATATCTGACAGTACAATTCTGTTGAGTCACCGATTAACGCTCCATTTTTAAAAGAAAATTCTCCTGTGCGTAAATCCAGTCTTCCACTCAACTGCCAGCTATCGAGCCACATAACAACTTTCGTGTTTAAGTAATCGAACAACAACCTTCGGCTCATGTAAATTTTTCGTTTGTAAACACTTCGGTCTGTACTCTCAGACAGTCAGGTTCTCATTTGACAGCTCGATTAGCATAAACTAACTGTCCGTTTCAACCCTTCGAAAACAGAGCAATTATAATGTTTTAAAAAAAGTGTTAAGATATTAGAAAGAAGTTAAACAGAGTGCCTTTGCAAATAGTAAATAATTAACGATGCCTTCCGTTCATGTCATTGACCTCGAATTCATAAAAAGGCTAACCAGCCTCGTTTGCAATAATAAAAACCCAGTTAAAGTTATCGATTATCACTTAAAACCATTTGCAAACTACAGAGTTGGATTCCTTGGCAATCACCAGAAACTTGAAGTAAAAATTCAAGGGGATAAGAATGAAGAAAGTGAACCTGAAAAACTAAATTTCTTTATAAAATCTTTTGCTTCCACGAACGACAATGCAAGCTTCAAGGAAGAACACGTCTTCGTTCAAGAAGCCGAGTTCTTCAACAAAGTTTTGCCCCGATTAATGGAGGCCGTTTCCGCAAGTCAAATCGAGCCCTGGACACCGAAGTGTTACTTCGCTTCGGAGAACATCGTTGTGTTAGAGAATCTCAGTTTCCAAGGATTTACCATGGTTAGCAACAAAACTTTCAAAGGCGAAATCTTGACGTCGGCCGTCAAAGCAATGGCGCGCATGCACGCGGCGTCGCTTCTGGCTGAAAAGAAGCTGGGCCAGCCCTTGAACGAATTGTACCCCGAAGCTTGCACCGAGCGCATCTTCACCGAGGTCACGAAGAGAAACTCGTTAAATACAATTCTAAATATGGTCACGGAAGTAGGAAAGAAGATCGGTCGCATCGGGAAGAATATAGAGCAAGGTTACCAATTGGGATTCGATTACATTATGCGCCACAAGCACGACGAACGAGTCATTTGCCACGGCGACGCCTGGTCCAACAACTACCTCTTCGATTCGACCAAGCCTCTGCCTAAATGTCGAATGGTCGACTTCCAGTTGGTTCGCTATGCGCCGCGAATGTTCGACTTGGCCATCATAATTTATGCAACGACCACTCGAGAGATCAGAAAAAAAGAGGAGAAACCGGCGATCGAAGCTTACTGGAAAGAGCTCTGCAGCACTTTGGACATGTGCAATCCCGATATCAGGAAACCAACTTTGGAGAATGAAATCGAAAAATTCGACAGAGCTAGACTGATTGGGATGGTCAACGCCATGTTGACCTATCCAGTAATTCTTTTAAATAAGGACGTTTTAATCGAATACAAAGATAAGCCAGAGGAGTTTGATAAAAACTTTATGCACAGAGAAAGTAATAATAGATACGTCTACGAACTGATGGAGAAGGATGGCGATTATGCATACAGAATAAAAGATTTAGTGAAAGCTTTTATTGAAGGATGTGAAAAGTTAAAAGATAATCCAGACGAAGAAGCTGAACAAGATAGATAGATAAAATTTTTTTTTAGAGAATAATCAATTTTAATTTAAGGTTTTAATTTAAATAGTGAAATGAATGTCTAATTTAACGTGTTTATTTATCTTGATGTGAAATGTAAATAAATCATAATCAGTTATAAATTTAATTTCTGTGCTCATCTGCAAATTTTAATTAATTATTATATTAGATTTTAACATAAATTTTAATAATAAAACTCAGTTGCTTTATTTATATGAAAATCAGTTATATTTACTTACGAAAACCTCTAATCTATCCTTGATCCTAAACATCCAAAAGTACTAGTAAAATAAATAAAACATTAATAAAAACATTTGTAAAAGTAATTTATCATTGAATTGCAGCTCTATGAAAGGTGGAAAATGTTTTATTTATTTCATAGTATTATTTCTAAAGTATTTTAACCTCGCGTAAATATTAACAACGCCATTTTTTTTCTGCCAACATTAAAATGAATTGAATATAATTGTCTTGTAGGATAAAAAAAACACCTGTACTTTTTACTACAATTTTGTAAGTTCCATACGAAATATAACAAAAAGTGAATGAAAGTAGTCACAAGAAATCTCGAATTTTCATACACAGCATGACTGCAGGATTAATTTTATAGTATTTTTCTTTGATTGCTAATAACGGTGACTTTGATTTTTACTTTAAATTAAAAAAAAGTTAAGAATTCGGTCTTATACAGTATTTTCTAGCAGATAATTTAACTTTTTTTTTCTTTTTTCTCAATTTATGTAGATTTTTAAAATATTATATAAATATTGTACTGATGACTTTTTTCTTTATGAAATGACAATAGCAAGGTAAGTATTGACATTTACAATGACTTTTATTCTCACGTAATTTTTAAAAGCATTAAAGAAATTGAAGGACTCTGATTTAGAAAGCAAAAACTATAAGTACTAGATTTTTATTACGCGCTATTAAATGTTTATAACTACAATCATTAAAAATGTAATCTCAAAAACGTACATAAATAAGCAAAAGATATACCCAAACAATGGGAAGTTGATATTTTAAATTATAAGATTTAAATAATAATCGATATTATTCTTTTATTCTCCTTTTTTAACGTAAATGTAAATAATTTTTGCCATTACGAGACCTTAATTATAACTAAAACAATGTCAATTGAAATATGCTTATGTTAATTAAAAATAGAATAAGAGATTTCAATGCTTTTCTTTTCAAATACTGTACCCGACTTTTATCGTTCGTTAACGCTTATAATACTTGTCTATCAAAATATTTACTTTACGGCTTGAATACGCTTAATTGAGTTAAATATTAGGAACGTTTAATATTTTTATTGCTATTTTAAGAGTTAAGCTTTTAGATTAAGTAAATTTTTCGCGAAAAATCATTATGCATATATTACTCTTCCTTTAGTACTCTTCCTTATGATACGAGCAAGTATCAATAGGCTATACATACATGCTACATTTTAGTAATCTAAAATAATTGTATGGTTTTCAATCAAGATACGAACATATCGTTTTGGTAATTTCAGACATGATAGTAATTATTTAAAAAGGCACTTTATTTAAAAGGTTTTCTATTTTATTCAGTATGATCAAAGAAGTGACATCGAGTATTTTTACAAATTATGCATTTAATCACGCTTTAATTAAACTTATTGACTAACTTAATGGGAAATTTAATGTTAAAAACAAATTTTAAAATGTAATTATAAATTCGAATACTAAATTTTCTTGCCATTTATTTATGAGCCTTGGAAAGCATAATTTATTTTAAAATAAGTATTTAATTTTAATTTTATAAAAATTTAGGATACCAGAGGGAGAGAATTGTATGAAATTATATAAATTGTTGCTATTAAAGTGTCATCATTAAAAGAATGTAAAACTCGCCAAAGATAGCTGTATTACCGATTCAAGGATGCGAACTTTTCCCTGGCTGTTGTCCCCACCAATTTCAATTGCACTTGCAGTTTCGCCAAATGCAGGATACTTCAGAAGCTATTTGTCTCTCGATGGGATAAGTTTAGAGAAAATTCATAATCTTCTGCTAAATCTTTACTCATAACGCGTACATTTTTATAACTTTTGTTTATTATATCAAATACTTAAATAGTAACATAATTATTAAGAGAAAGTGACTTTCTAATTATGAAGAAGTTTTCTCAAAATAGTTAATTGGTTTTAAAAAGGAAAGAATTTTACCATCTCAAGAATACTACAGGTAAATAATTCATTCCAATTATAAGAACATCTGTAAATATATGGCTATTTACTGATTAACTAAAATTATTTTAATTACATATTTTTATATTTTTCAATTTTTGTGAAATTTTACATCACCTTTAAATGTTAATGTATGCAAGTTTTAAACTTTATTTTACATAATTATTAGCTTATTTTTAAATAAACAAAGTTTGTGAAATTCGTTTACACATACAAATTTTTTTTTAAATTATCAAAAAAAAAAATGTACTTGATGTTATAATATTTTTTAAAATATTCAGAATTTAAATGCATTTTTTGTACAATATCAATATTGAAATAGAGCGGTTCTTGGTTTAGGCACTTAAGGCATCGGTTTGTTTACTTTGAGGTAAGCGCCGGACTTCGCTTCTCGAGAAATTTAAAATTGCTCGAGAGCGCAGATTCGAATCCGGTCGTTAGTTCGAAATTTTCGGAGACATTAACAAAAAAAAATGGATGGAAATCGAACTCGTTAACCGCAATAACCCTACAGAAAAAAATACTTATACCAATGCCTAGTAACTACTGACTATAATTACACCTGTTGCTAATACCCGAAAGGGAGATGCGACATTAACTAACTAAATAAAAAAAAATTTTAAGAGTTTACAGTTGAAAAAGGGATATTGTAGTATTTTTGGCAGAGTAAGGCAATATTTAATTTTCAAATATGTAATTATAATAATATAATAATAAATTGCAATATTATGAATCTACGAAAGAGCAAATAAATTAAATTTTTATTGAAAAAGAATTTTCGTTATTCACTATTTTATGATTTACGAAATAATTTTTTTAATTATCATGTGAGCTTTTTGAAAGAACGCTAATATTCATTATTATTATCGATTTCTATCCTATAATTTGCATAAAGCATGACATTTTTTTATCTAATATCAGTATTTCAAAGGTGTAATTATACCGTCATCAACTCATTTCATTCCAGTAGTCGACACTCACTACATGTTTAGTTTTATAGTAATATATTACTCTCTTACTATTAATAGAACCGTGTGATGTACAATTTAAAGTGTAAAAAACGTTCGTCCAATTACCAATTCCTATTTTCAAACAATAATAATAATAATCGAAAATGTAATTTGCATTCACGTAAAAATAACATTATTTTTATCATTACAGCTGCTCTCCTCGTCCATCCATCTAAAAAGATGTCTGAATCAAATAATTCAGAAATCAATATTCTGAATCCTCAGAACATCCGGACCATCGTCAACAGGGCTGTCGGCGCCGATGCCGAAATCATCAAATACGAATTAGTCCCTTACTCCAAGTACGTGATCGGCTTCCTCGGCAGTCACTTCAACCTCGAGGTGACCGTCAAGCACTCCGGAGCCACGGAGAAGCTCAGCTTCTTCGTGAAGAGCATCCCTCAAGAGTCGGAGCGCCAATTGTCCTTCGTACGTCAGCGCCGCGTCTTCGACCAGGAGGCCAAGTTCTACAACGAGGTGATGCCTCAGCTGTTGCAGTCGTACCACGGCGAGCCCTGGGCCGCCAAGTGTTTCCTCGCCACGGAGGACTTGCTCGTCCTCGAGGACGTGCGCGCGAACGGCTTCGTGATGCGCGACGTCAAACTCTTCGACGGCGAATGGCTCCTGTCGGCCGCCAGAGCCTTGGCCCGGATGCACGCGGCTTCGATCCTCACCGAGCGCAGGCTCGGCAAGTCCATGAAGGAGGTCTGGCCGGAAGCCTGCGTCGAGCAGATATTCAACCAGAACGGCAAGGAGCGCGGCATGTTCAACCTCCTGATCGCTCTGGTCGAGAAAATCGCTCGGGATCGCGGCATCTACCACCGAGGACTCAACTTGGCTCTGGAACGAGTCTACGACGAGGTGGCCAATTCGAAAGGGAAGAATCAGGTGCTCTCCCACGCCGATACCTGGCCCAACAATTGCATGTTCAACAAGGACAATCCTCCCACGTGCATACTGCTGGATTTTCAAATGACCAGATATTCGAATCGCATGTGGGACATTGCCCACTTGATTTATTTCAGCACGACTCGGGAGATCAGAATGAAGGAGGAAAAAAACGTGATACAGGCTTATCACGAGGAACTAAACGACGTGATCGGCAAACATGATTCATCACTTCAGCTTCCAAACTTGACAGACACTTGGGAGGAATTCGAAGAAGCTAGATTGCCGGCTTTGTTCGCCGCTTTGATATACTACCCGTTCGTGCTGGTGAAGAAGGAGGAATATTACAAGCGCAACATCGGGCCCCAGGACATATACGACAATTATATATTTAGGATCAACAACGACGCCATTTTCAACATGATGAAGCACGACCAGGAATACGCGCGCAGGATCACCGAGACCGCGTTGGAGCTCGTCGAGCGCAGCGAGAAATTATCGCCCGATAAATTAAATGGAATCTAAAAATAAGAGCCGTTAATTGGGTCAGGGTGCGTAAACATTTTTGGTGACGTTGTACTGCCGCGACTTACGATTGTTCACGTAATAAGGAAATTCAGCTTACTGCACTGTTTTCAAGATGCTAAATATTAACTGCTAGATTGTAATTTAACGAAATGTGTGTTTAATGTGATACGATTACTAAAAATTTACTGTAATTTTATTGACGGTGTAGAGTAATATTTGAATATAGATCACTTATATTCTTGCTGCTGTTTTTTTTAATTGCCATTGGCAATTGGTTTAATTAGATTTTAAATACACCGTTTTTTTGTTGGCAAATGAATTATCTTGATTTTAACCATTCTTGATTTTGCAACGAAAAATTAAAGGACTTAATGCAGCGTCACTGTATTAGTCTACATTTTGCAAGTCACTGTAGTGGCACTTGAATCTTTAGCCTGGTAATATACTGTTTGCTGTAATTATAACTTTTTCGGATATACAAGCCCAAAAAGTTTCTAGAATTTTTGCAAGTTAAAAATACTCATTAAAATCTTAAATATCTGTAACGATATAATTTGTTTAATTTTAAAATGTGATTCACACTTCAATCAACAGATTAATTATTAAAAATTATGCAAGTATTATAGGAAACTTGTCGTCAGGAAAATGCTCGATTTGTCTTTTTTTTGTAATATTTGTTTCGCAATCTGCAACCTTGCTTAGAAAAGTATAAAAATCATGGGAATGCGGGAATACACAACTGCGCTTTAATTGCAGATAATTTTACAAGCCTCGCGAACTAATGATAGTATCTTATATATAAGTTACCGAGATTATTCAATGTTACAATCTTCGTTCTTGACATTCTGAAAATTCAATAAAGTCGATGTGACGTAATTTTATTAATGTAATAAAAATCTATGCAGCTAAATCATGTAATGATATCTAAAATAAATATTTTATTTTTCACTGTGTACAATTTTATTGCAGCTGAATTAATTGTTTTTGTTTAATTTATAAGAGTATATTCGATTGTTTTATAAGGATTTAACACTGATAATAAATAATTTACTTTGCAGATAAAGAGTGTGATAAATATTAATAAAATAAATGAATTTTACTAATCTTTTTATAAGTAAAGGAAAATTTACGGCAATATTTACTTGAATTTGTTTAAATTTTAAATATTGACGAATGGATTATGCATTATTTCTACATCATTACATTAAATTATATTACGCTTAGTGTCTTTCATTGCTTCAAAATCATACTAAATCCAAGTAGTAAAAAAAAAAAAAGAAAAGTATGATTAATTACGCGACCATCAACTAAAAAAATGTTGGTTTGATTAATTCTTTTGTACACTGTGCGACCTTGAACAAGTAGGAAATAAAGTATTTATTCACAGATACAAGAGTCTAGTCGAGTCATTAACATCAATATCAAAGACACAAGCGGAGTTGCTGCCATTGATGAACTCCCTCCAAGTTTTTCACTTGGTTCTTAAAAGCCGCGTCATCTCGCTTCAAGAATCAGTCTTTAGTTAGAGGCGTCGAAGAGCGGATCGATACTCCGCGAGCGTATCTGAATATACACCGCTCGCCCAAATCAAGTTTTCGATGAAATGGTTACAATTCTTAATCGGCGCTGATTAGAAAAATTAATTTTAGCCCAAAAGTGATCCGTTCGAAGCTGCTCGCCACAATGATCACTCCCGAGGAAATCGAGATTATAGTGGGAAGGGACTTCAACAACGAGCCCACCGAAATCGTCGACTACAATCTGAAGTCACACTCGAATGTGAAAGTCGGCTTCCTCGGCGACCATCAGAACCTCGAGGTCACGCTTAAGCGCGGAAAAAGTGCGAAGCCAGAAACTCGTCGCTACTTCGTCAAATTCATGCCCCGAGTCTCGGAGGAGCAGCTCAAATTCATCAAGCAGGGCAACATCTTCGAGCACGAGGCCGCGTTCTTCAACGTGCTCATGCCGCTTCTCCGCAAGGACTACGTCGGCGAGGACTTCTGCCCCAAGTGCCTGCTGGCCAACGGGAACCTCGTCGTCCTCGAGGACTTGCGAACCCGAGGCTACGCGATGGTGCCCGGTAAGATTTTCGACGGCGAACACCTGAGGGGAGCCGTGAGGGCACAGGCGCGCCTGCACGCCGCGGCAATGCTCGCCGAGGACAGGCTGGGAAAGTCCTTGAACGACATCTGTCCCGAGGCGCACACCGAGCAGATATTTACCAACGAATATATGAAAGAGAGAGATCGAATAGCACTCTACGTCGACCTGATAGAGCGAATCGCCAAGAGGCACGGTCGGGATCACAGGCGAGTTCACGCGGCGTTCAGCAGGGGATGGCAACTGCTGAGCGACCCCGAATTGCACCCGAGAGAGATTATGGTGACGACTCACGGCGACACCTGGCCGAACAATTATCTCTTTCGGTCGGACGATCCGAGGAAAGCCATCATGGTCGACTTTCAGATAGTGAGGTACGCTCCGCGGATGTACGACGTCGCTCAGGCCTTCTACCTTTGCACTAGTCTTGACGTTAGAAGGACGGAAGAGAGGAGGACCATCGAAACGTATCACGAGGAACTGTGCAAAACGCTCGAGGTGAATAATCCGGCTCTGGAGAGACCAGCTGTAGACGATCTTGCGAAGGAGTTCGAGAACGTAAAGATGCCGGCGATGCTCGCGGCTACTATGTACTATCCGGTGATTTTTGCGAATCCGAAGATATTGAACAATACCAGAGTCGATGAATTGTACAAAAAGATCATGATGAGGGATAACAACGACTACATAATGGAGCTGTACGACGGGGACAAAGAATACGCGGAGAAACTCTCGGAATTGGCACTGGAGGTAGTTGACTATTGCGAAAAACATGGAATTTCTACGGAGAGAGAGAATGGATTGTTGTAACTGTGATAATTGCAGAATTAACTACTTAATTGACAGAACGAGTGCAAGCTGCTGAAGGCAGAATTCTATTGGCGTTTTTAAATTAATTTTTAAAACACTTGAATGTTTTGGAGTTCTTTCGCAACATCTGCTGTACAGATTTTAATAAATGTTATTTTTATTATTAAAATACTACATGTTTGTTTTATTGTGCGTTTAAAAGTGTCTTTTTACTGATTGGAAGCGCGAGGAAATTTTTATACAGGCTTCTAACATAAATATATTAAAAGTAAGATAACATGTGGCGTGGACTTGTTTGAATGATTAGATAAGAATCTGTGCTTTATAATATCAGTTCTTTTATCGTCAATCCCTTAGATTTATTAATTGATAAATATTATAAAATTTATAAACCTTTTTTCGTCAGTTTTTCCAGTTTTGTCAATCTATGGATTATATACAAAAAATGAAATATTTTTTTATTATAACATTTTAATCATACTAACCAATTCTTTTAGAAATATTTTCAACTACTGAATCAAATTTTTGTATCAAGTGTCGAAAGTTTTAAAATGTCAACACAAAAATAAACTTTATGAAAAACTATTTTAAATTTATGAATAAAAACTTTGTATTCTAGGAAGTAAGAATAACGTAGGAAGTATTGTTTCGTAATCGGGTAATATGCAGCGTGTAATTCATAAAATTTGAATTGAACAGTATATCTAATGTATTATTAGCAGGACAGAATGTTTATCGAATTTAATTATACTGATAAAAAATCGAAATGTATTCAAAAGGAATAGATAACAGCAAAACAAAAAATGAATGATAATTTGAATAAAACTGATTTTTAAATATTCAAAAAGAGAAAAAATTAATTTGAATTCCACTTAATTTATAGAAAAAACTTAAAATTTTCATTTTTAATTTAAAAAAGTACAGAGATTAATTATTTGTACGAATACTGGTTTTAAAAAAATTTGAAAAATTGTAAATTCATTTTGGATAATATCAAAACCATAATAGATTTACGTAAATTTTTCAAAGAGATAAAACATAATTTTACATTTTTACTTTACATGAAAAAATTTTTCTATGAATTACACAACATAAATAGAAATTATAAATGCCCGATATTTTTATAAGTAATTATATTTTACATAATTTTTATAATAAAAATGTTTATAAAATATAATGTAAATATTTAATATACACAAATTATTCACATACGTCTGTGAATTACATCTAAATATGTTCAATTAATTTAAAAACATTCTTTTGTACAACGTTCAATACAAAAAATCATTATCTTTAAGAACAACAGATGAAAAACATTATCTTTCGATTTCATTCACTCAGGCATTCATCTATCAAAAAAAAGCATAATTCAACTAGCTGCAGTGCTTTGCAATATACCTGATAAAAAGTTCCAGTCAAACCAGATAACTTCTTCTTCTTCTTTTGCCTCTTTCTCACTGTCAGATGTTTTTTCCTTAGTAATAATCGACGGGATAAGTTTTTTATCTTCTTCTTCGCTATCCGAATCTTCTTTAACTGTGCTCACCGTGCTCCTAAAGTTGTAAGAAAAATTTTAGTAAGTCATTTTGAATTTTTTCAAATTTGTAATAATATTTTAAAATTACCTAGAAGGCGTCTTATCGTTGTCAGTGATTGATGGTGGTCCAATTAACGAAACCATAAACGGCATACAAAGCATACTCATAGGTGGTAATGTGTAGGCCGGCACTGCCAGAAGCTTAAAAGAATAAAAAAACAGGTATTAGTAAGTTCAATATACTTTCAAAATTTTTGGTGACTATAATAATTATTATTAATTGAATTAGATAAATATGTTCAATGGAAATAAAAGATATTATTAAGCCTCTTGCTCTTTTGACGCAAAGCAAGGAAATCTTGGGCATACTGCAATTAAGGTCTAACGCATGACCTAGCTAAGTTTCACTGTATCCAGTAAAATGCTGATTATTCTTGAGAAAATGATTCGTCAAGGCGAATGACGTCTTTTCTTCCCGAAATAAGGATCTGTCTAAAACTCCATGTACGTCATGTTGATTGGGGATTTTCAGATTCTCACAAATACACTTAGAATGCTACTGCCATTTACATATTACTTGTGAAATTTCAATTAAACACCGTGTCTAAACGGAAATAATTTTCTGACAAGAAAAATTTACAGACGAAAATAAACGAAGTTCTTATTTTTATAGCATTGGAATATATATTTAATGAGATTTTCTATCTGTTATTTTGTGAATTTAAAAAATTTTAAAAATATTTTTCATTACTTGGTGCACGATTAAAAATTTAAAAAATAAAGCAGGCTATAAGAAAACTTCGGCCGTATATAGATATTCTTGCGATTATTTTTGCATTCTCAAATGTAAACAACTGCACTATACACAAGGAAGTTTTCTTACAATGGAAATTATGAACTGTTACTTAAAAGCAAAGATAAATTTTAAAATTAACATAAAATTATCATTGGCAGCAAGGGTCTTTTATTGTTTTTATTGAAAAATTAACACTTTTTATAAATTTTTATTTTCATATCTTTTGTAATAACTTTCAAATCTGAAGTTGAAAAAAGTTAATAGTGCTAAAGTGCGCGGATGTTGAAAACGGCAAATAAGGTACTTCAAGTGGACCCGGAAGACAGTTAGTAGGTTAAATAACAACAAGAGTGCTCTAGCTATAAAGTCAGTAAGAGCCGGTAACTATTTAAAAACAAAAAGATGACTTTTATATCATATAATTTATATAGGCAATTAAATAGATGCAAACTAAATTATCAAAAGAATCAAAACATTTTCGTTGTAAGTACAGTTTAAAAATAAAAATTTTAACATAAATACAAATTTTAAAAACAACAAACACTCCTCCATTTAACTTTGCAAAAGAAAAAAGATAAAAACACTATCTGGAAATCCCCAACTGGTATAACAATTAATCAATTTTCGCCAACAAACCAGGCGCTTATCAATTCTTAATCAAGGAAAACTAACGCGTCCTGCGAGCCCGTAAACAGCAAACTAACGTTTGTTGACGGAAGCGAAAAATGCCACCGAGGGTAAGCCTATCCGGGGAAAAGTATCGCGTTGCATCTCACGGACGGCCGCCGAGGGGTGGGAGGGATGCCTCTCCGTACTCTATATTAGATCATGGCGGGACCACTCAAACTCCCAGTTCCCCGGTGAGAGCGCTCGAGCGTATTCGCGAGATATTCGCCGCTGCTGGCCCTGCCGTGATTTTCCACGCATGCCTCGAGAGCCGCGGCTTCCACGAGCGGGCGCAGAATTTGTTTTTGAATTCTGAGCGCAGAGGAATCGGCGGCGGCGAGCGGTAAGGAACGGTGATCGCGACGAGGAGCCTGTTTTTTCGAGGGGAAGAACTCCCGGATCAAGGAAGGAAGTCTTTTTTCTCTCGTTAAAGGATTCGCGAAGATGAAGCTTTTGTGTGGTTTTGGGATTGCGGTGTGCTTGATTTGCTTGATTTTTCTGGCGGCTACTACCTCAGCTCACCCGGCTGGTGATCCAGAAGCAGTAAGTAATTTCGTTATCTTTGTGACTCTTTACGTTAAATTTTCTTTTATTAATATTCTCTCAAATCTCAGCAAAATAATTCAGTTTAGAGTTTCAAGATTGAACCGGTGAAGTGTCAGTAAGAGTATTGATTAAACAATTTTACATGTATTTACACTGCCATTACGGAAATGTCTTTGAAACAAATAAACAATTGACGTCAATTTTCAATGTCTAAGTAAACATTTATTACGATTTTTCAAAATTTGTATCCCTTTTTAAAATTCTTTCAAGAAAAACAATCCCCGGATAATCAGCCGCTGCAACGATACTGCACTTTACCCAACAGCAGCAGTAACTATTTTCAACCGGAACCAAGCTAACGACTAAGCGAGAAATTCAAAAGAATTTAAAATTTTCCCAACTCCAGCAACCGCGATCCGACGAAAGACGAGCGAATACTCTAAAAAATCTAAAAGCGGCCCGTCGACCTTCGACTGTGATCTAATCGTTTAGCGTCTTCCCGAGGACCTTTCGATTGGCGTTCGGCCCCTGACACGCAATTAAACCGCGGCTCCTCGGAAAATCTCCTCAAAGTCGCCGCGAGACCGATCCGCAACGCGTCCGCACGCTCGCCCGGACTCTCTCTCTCTCTCTCTCTCTCTCGCGCGAAAACTGGGTCATTCGTTTCGCGCTAATATCATGGCAGCTGATAATGCGCCGGAGCTCATGTACGCACGTACGCACACGCGATTGTTATGTGCAGCCTTTATATCCGACAGTCGTCGTCGCATGCCTCTGAATCCGCAGCTGGCGCGGCTGCTGTTTGTTACATTGCGGCGGAAGGGCCGTCGTTCAAAGTGTTGCTCGCCGCGGGGATTTCTAGGAATTGTTTGTACGGTTTTCGAGGCTTTTTTCTTTAACGACGAAGTGTTGGCTTATTTACGCGGCTGCGGTACTCCGTTTCAATTGATTTTGTTTGAGGAAACTGACGCGTGTAATAACGTTGCGACTGCAGCAGCCAGGCGCGCTTGTGCTGTCCAGAGCCCAATTATTCGCATTCTAAAGTATCTCGCACTTAATTTTTTTGTTTACTCATTTCGCGTCAAGCTTGATATAGACACCCATAAATAAGGAATAAAATATAACTCTGATGATAAGTACACTTTTCAAACAAGGGAAAACACTGTGTCCCCTCGTCTTAATCGTATGCTGAGAAAAAATTCTGATCGAATCAACCAAATATGCCGTTAAATATTCACAATAGAATATTCGTTTGTTTTAACGGAATTTTTAGTTGATTTAATTTTTAGTTGATTTTAACACTATTTCGATCGATTCGACAATTCGCGAATTGAAACGTCAGGTTTCCTTATTAATCGTCGCCGAATATCCTATTGCGAACGTTTAACTGCACCCGCATATAGTTGATTAAATCAAATTTTTTTTGTCAGCAATCAAAACCTATAAATAAAGAACCGCGTTCACCCCATCTTTTCCGGGCCCGAGCATTTTGCGCTCCACTTTTAGCTCCTGTTTGCTACGGTGCTCTCTCGGGCAGCCACATAGCCCGGCTGCGAGGGGCTCAATTATCGGTGTTAAAGCTCGCGTGGGAGAATCTCCGGGGCTTTGACTCACGCCGGGACCTTCTTTCGCAGCGTTGTGTCATCGCAGCGGCAGCAGCACCAGCAGCCCGGAGGAAGTTGGGATTTACCGAGCTGACACTCGGCGGTTCGCGTGGCTTATAAAATGCAGAAAGCAACTAATCGCCGACGCGTCCGGCCCCCCGGGGTGGAATGAACTGCTAACGAAATGGCCCCCGTTTCCAGCCGCTCATAAACACTTCAGGAAATAAACGCGCGACCTGCGTGTGCCACATTGGACGCTCTTGGCGGGAGGGTTTAACGCACCGAGCTGCCGGGACGCACGAGCCGTCGAACGCATCGAAAGTTTCCAAGTTTTATATTCCTCGGAGCTTTCGACAAGTCGTTCGGTTCTTTATTCGATCGACGGAACGTTTTTCGTTCACGGGAAATCAATCTGCTCTCGGAGAGTTTCATTAAGCAGAGAGAGAAGTACGCGGGGTATTGCGCGCAGCGCGAAAAAGATAAAAGTATATCAAACGCTCGCCGAACGACGTTTCTTTGATAAAGCTAGAAGAAAATAATGGCAAACGCGTCGAGAGCTTCCGCGGGGGCGAGAAATGCGTGCGCTGAAAGCGCCTGCTGATCTGACACCGTCCGTTTTCACGGACTCCCCTTTGAAAAGGTATATAAACTCGCCGAGTGGGCGCGCGAAGATACGATTGTTGAAATTGTAATGCCGAGGAGGGTCGGGCGCAAGTTAACGAGGCACCGGCTATGTTTAGGGCGTTTTGTTGCGCGAACTGTGCGCAATGACGTCGCCCGCTTTTATCAACGAAACTCCAGCGGCGCCTCGCGATTCGGCGGAGCGAAAGACTCGGCTCGGAAGGACGCGCGTATATATCGAGTTTTCTTTGACATTTAATATTTCACTATAATTAGAGATCGAAATAGAATAACTTTGCGGGGGCTTGCGAATTGGTATTCCGTTTGCGCGAACGCTATATGGAATTTGAATGGAGACGCGAGGATGATATGTTATATGGTTATATCGTATATCTTTCGTTTCCTTTTGAAACATTTTTACGAGTCTATGAATATTCGGTTCAAAGCTTTGTGCTTCGCGATCAATGTAAAGCGTAATTATTGCTAAATTTGGCTGAAAATCGTAAGAATCAATGGTCCATTGAAAGAGTACCGCAAAAATAATGCTCGATAGGATAAAAAGTGTTCGAGGGGTACAGTGCTGATGAAGATGGCGTTCGAAGGTCTCGATTTGGAAATATCTCCCCTTATTAGGCGTCATATTGACACAGTTTCGTGCCGACCGACCCACTTTGTTCTGTGCGCCACGCCACAAACGCTTTTTTTCTCGCAACATTCCCATCGCCTCTGCAGATATATATATTCCCATTCTAAAAGCTCGAGATTTTGGATAGGCGAAGAGTGCATTAATCCCGTCGTTTTTTTTACATTGCAGGCGATCGAGAACATGAGGCAGATACCCCAGTGGCACTGCCTGCGCTACCGAAAATTCGACCTTGTGCGTCGCTGTCGGAACTACCGCATCGGTCGCAAGCACTGACACTTCCGCTCCGTGGCCGGGTAGCAGCGACCACCACCGGCCGAGGGGCCATACTTAAGACTGCGCCAGCCCATCTTCCTCAAAGCGCTCTCATACATCCTCGGTAGCTTGTATCCGAGTCGTTATAACCTCGGCTAGGACTCATCCCTCTTTATTAATCGAGTAGAGCTTTTTTCCGCCTGTGTACGTTTTCACCCCCTGCCCCCGTTTTTATTTTGTTTACGAGCTGCAGTTTAGCCGGAGAAATTGCTTCAATGTTTCATCCCTAAGTTAAGGAATCTGTCAGGCTCCGCGCGGAGGTTGATTTTGACTAATTATTATTTTCACTTTTTATTGAGTACAAACTACGGAATAAGATTTTAATGTAATAACGATGTAATATTACTGATTATTCAGCTCTCTTGCTTGATAAAAATATTCTCTATTCGCTTGCGGACTCTTGTATTCGTCACGTATAAAGTAGTAATACAAAATTAGAACTATAACTGTGGAAAACCATTTAGTAACCATTGATGTGAATTGATACTCTGATTAAGAATTGTGAAAATTTAACGAAGCAGTACAATTATGATAAATTATTCGTACTTGTTTCTTTTACTTTTTCAATTATTCAACTATTTTAATATAAATCCTAACGTGTAACACCGATAATAATTTATGTTTTTTTTATTATTTTTATCAAATTTTCATCAAAACAAGAAAAATAAAAATTATATAAGTTTTGTTTGTCCGAAATTACTACACATTTTATTTCCAAGGAAAAAATTGTATTTATGTATAAGATTATACTTTGTCAAATAAAAAAACAAACATGAGTCGTTGAATTATTCTGATCTCGTGACAAGTGTAAAAATAAACAATGTTGATTACTAAAATGATATTTAAAACTTACCTCGTCTAACATTCCTCTGTTGGTTGCTCTAATATAATCATGAATGTAAGATGGTTTTTCAGCCTGTGATATCCTCTTTTCAGCTAAAATACGGCTAAACGCTGACACAGGTAAGTTTCGACTTGACGATAGATTTTCCAGTGCTCTGCTTGATTCAGACATGGATTCCAAAGTCAACAACTCCTGAAATAAAATAATTATTCAATTCGTTCAATTAAAATCCAAATTTAAAAAAAAAATCAAAACTTACTTGTTCCGAATCTAAAAAGTAAAGTTGTGATTTCTTTTTCCATTCCGCAGCATTTTCGTCATTGTCTTGAACGTTCCGAACAAAACAAGCAGCTAATACAGCTACATCCTTTTCAAGGACATTTCTTTTAATGTACACAGGATCTGGCCTTCCAGGTGTAAATACAAAAACTAAAAATGAGAATTATTAGTATACAAATGTTAATTAAAATAAAACGGTTGATTTTTATCCTTGTTGAAACTTACGCCTGTTGTCTGTTGTAAACAATGCCATGTAAGATGAAAGAGGATCAGAAGTTAATGTTGCTATATTAAGAGGAACACTCCACTTGACAGATAGAGTCAAAAGATCCCATACTGCTAAATGTTCCGTAGAAGCTACTACTACAAGATGACTACACTCTTCTTTACCAAATTCTACTCGCCTGTTAAAGAATAATAATACAATTCTTAATTTCAAAGAAATTTTTGATCATTTTCATTAAAACTATTACGTACGTTATAGGCTGCGAATATCGATGGTAGTGCAAAGTGTTTTTTAATTCATTAGTTTCAGAAACCCAAAGTGTTAGGGTATTATCAAAACTGACACCTATAAGTGAGCCATCAGTTGAAAATCCAGCGTCTAATGCTGAAAGATCACTATAATGTCCAACACTACTACATGTCCAAGAGTTTGCATGATCTAAAGTAAAGGTTTCAAAATTAAAAATATTATACTGTAAATAAAAATAAAATGAACATGATTATTAGTAAAATGTACGAACTCTCTGAAGAAGATGACTCAGCAAAACTCCAAATTTTAAAGTTCTTGTCCTTTCCAACAGTTACTGCAAATTGTTCATCATCGCTAATGGATGATTTAGGTTTAAATTTTAGCGTATTAACTCCCGTTTCATGAGGCAATTCAATAACTGTATTTAATTCAAAACTGTAAAAAGAAAAAAGCGTGTTTTAGTGTATGTTTAGTCAAAATATAATATTGCACTATATAAAATTCTTACTTTTGCTTTTTCACATTAAAAAACCAAAATTTTAGTCGCACTTCTATGAAAGAAGCATTATCGTCTCGTTCTTCCGTTGTTGCCATCCATGATCCATCAGAATTAATAGCTATTCTGGTCACTTCAGTATTTACAATTACTGCATTTCTTTCTTGGGTTAATATATTTTGAGCTGTTATATTTACCTGTTAACATGATGTAAAAAGAATTTAACTTTAAAATTGTTAAGTTAAGAATTACAAATATGCAAAATTGTTTTACTTACATTGTACATTAAACTTTTAGTTTGAGGATTGAAAAACTGAACATGACCAGTTCGACTGTTTAAGACTAAACTGTTAGTTCTTGGATCTACAGTGATTCCAGCTGGGAATAAACTTTTGAGAGAACTAGCAATACCCCATGTAAAGTTTTGAATTACTGTTGTTAATTTTCTTTCAGAATTTATAATACCAATACCTAAAAAGCACCATAAAACAAAGTGTAAAATTGCAGGTACATATTCATCATTAAAAAATATTTAAAAAATTTTACTGATTTAAAATATTTACCATTATCTAGAGTACATACAGCTACATAAACATTTTTTGGTGCAATGGTTAAATGCCTGATGGGAGCAGGTAACCGAGGCACAAATGATTTATTTTGTGGATTTGACAGTAACCATTTTACAAGTACGCATTCACCACCACCAGAATACATGTGGCCACCTAAAAATATGGTTTATTGAAATATATCAAAAGAATTACATGAAATATTAAATGGTATATGTATATGGCAAACTACAAATTTACCAGATTTACTGAAAACAACATCTGTAACTGGTAGAGTATGCCAGTGATATGTTGTTTTTATTGCATTATACTCAGCAATATTTCTCCAAACTAAAATCCGTCCACTTGTATCACCTGTAGCTACACATCCTTCCTCAGGGTGGCCAGAAACACATGTAATATTTCTTTCAGTTTTGTGGCTTTTTAAAAAACAATTAATTTTAAATTATATTCACACAATAAATTAAATAAAATAAAAAAATATCTTACCGAAGGAACTTCAATCCATCCATTGGATTCATTATATACAAAAACAAATCTTGACCAATAGCTATCAGATTTTCTCCATGATTTCCAATGACATCGATATAATAATCTTCAGTAAAATATTTAAAACAGCTAAAACAACATATTAAAAAGATTACTTATAAAAAATTATCATTTGGTAAAATTTTTATAAAATTGATTATTTCTCACTCACTCAATGTCTTTACTTATACTCTTGTCACCAAGTTTTAAATCAAACAATTCAATCCTTAAAATCTTTTTTTCTCCTTGTTTTACAGTAGAACTAATAAGAGCATTACATACATCTTTTTCTTTCAATGTTTTGTAACTAATAAGATGAAATGTTTTGATTTTGATTTCTGAATTAGCGGTAACTATAAGTTTCTAAAAATTTAATTACAGATTAATGTATGAGAACATATAATTTGGTCTCATTTAATAAAAAAAAAAAAATTGTGTAATGCATGTTTATAAAAATAAATCAATTACTGTTTTCATGGTTATCAACCCATTTGTACAATCCCAATAAACAAGTTCTGCATTATCTGTACATCCAATAATAATGTCTGAATTTTCAGGTGACAGTGCAATATTTATTATTTTATGATCAGCTGGTTCAAGTTCTTTAACAAAATCTCCAGTTTGTACGCTGTAAGCACGAATAACTTGCTTCCGTATAACATACAATATTCTGAAATTTACAAATAGTTCATAAATTGATTACATATTCCTTTGTAATAGTCAACAAAAAAAAAACTTACTCTCCATCGTTAGAAAATAATGGGCAGTGATCTATAATACTTCCACCACCTTTTCTTACTAAAACTAAGTCATCAACCTCCTTAGAAGGAGACTTTAAATTTCTGACTTTAGTTTTTAAGTGCATTTTTATAGACAGTTTTTTGAATTAAAATGTAATTATAGATAAATTTCTATATTGTTTTTCTTGATTATCCACAAATTGCATAACTTTCTCTACACGTCTGCTGCACAAAACTTAATTTATTGATGAAAATCCACGTGTGTTGCTCACTACATCCTTTCCATCATAGCCACAAACATAACCAAGTTAGATGCCTAAGGCCTAACCTACCGTAACGCATAAACACGTGTTCCTTCCAAAACAACAACGGCGCTATAGCGCTACGCGTAATAAAATCGCAGTATGAAGTTAGGCGTCAATGTTTAAAAGTTGAAATTCGAATTAAAAATATTGCATTTATTATTAATTATAAAAACTTTAATAACTATAATATAAAAAATAAGTACATCTAACTTTAAAAACTAATTTTATTCATAATTAAAAAAATATTAGTCACATGTTTACGTTCTTTGTTTTTCATAAGTCAGTGGATCGATATAAACTTCGATAGGAATTTCGAACGATTTAACTAGGTTTTGAAAGCCACATGTCGACGACACGACAAGTCGGCATGTAAAAAAGTTGTGTTGCACTGTGTGTTTATTTAATGTGCATTTGTAAAATATTTATTATAAATTTGTATTTCATTAAGCAAAATGGCTAATAAAAATGCAGAAAATGACACACCACAAATACAAATACGTTTTGTGACAAAACAACAGCAGTAAGTATTTCATTTTCTATTATTACTTTAGCAAGGTTACAATTTATTAAATTATTTTTTTTATATTTACAATTAAATTAATTTGATGACAGTATTAAATTTAGATTAGCTAATAAGTAAGCTTTGTTATTTATTTTTAAATCATAGTGCACATTTTATTTGTCATTTAAAAAAAACATTGCTTTATATTTTAGGTTATAATGCATAAATTCAATTCTATTTTATAAAAATTTGGAAATAGATGTATGAATTTTAAAATTTTTAAATTGATTTTAAGAATATTTTCATTTACAAAAAATCTTTTACAGATATGCTGTACCTGATTATCCATTGTCAGTTCCAACGTCAGCCAATATTTCAGAATTAAACGTTCTTGTAAATGAACTCTTAAAAGGTGTGCAAATAAATTATTAAAAATATTTATTTGTTGAATGTTTTATAAATTTTTTTATTTTTTTCAGAATCGGATACAGTAAATCAAGGAATAGAATTTGATTTTCTTGTGTGTTCTGAGTTCCTTCGCACTACTTTAGGAGAACATATTTCAGAAAGAGGTATATCAATTGAAGAGGTAATCAATGTAGAATATATTGAAAAACGGCCTCCACCTGAACCTCAAGATTGTCTCATACATGATGATTGGGTTGCTGCAGTTTCTGTGTGTGAAAAATGGTATTTAAAATTATGAATCAAAGTATATTTTAATTAATTAACGAATGTTCATTTAAAAATCCATATTGAATAAAACACTTCATTTTAGGATACTGACTGGATGTTATGATAACACACTTCATCTTTGGACTGTAAAAGGAAAACATCATTTAACAATTCCTGGCCATACGAATCCTATTAAAGCAGTTGCATGGATTTCATTTGACGGTGAAAATGGAACCTTTGTTAGGTATAATATATATTAATAGTTAAATAAATTATTAAATTAAATCTAAACATGAAAAGCCACTATATGAAGAGTTTCAAAAATTTTAGTTTATAAATAAATTTATTTAACTTATTAATATAATAATTTTCTAATAATCTTTCTAGTGCATCTCAAGATCAAACTGCAGTTTTGTGGAAATGGAACGTTGAAAGTAATTCTGTGGAAAGTATACACACATGCAAGGGTCATGAAAGAGGGCTTGAAGCTGTTGGAGTGAATAAAGAAAGCAATTTAATGGCAACAGGTGCTTGGGATACTATGTTAAAAATTTGGTCTACTTGTAAGTTTTATGTCACTATTAATGCTTTTAACACAAACCGTTTGTAAAATAATAATTTTAAATTGTCTATTTTATTATTCTTTTAAGCATTACAAGATGAAAATGAAGATGGAGAATCTGCTTCAAAAAAGAAAAAAGTAGATTATAGTAAAACAAGAGTAAGTATTAAATTTATAAACATTGACAATAGTTTATTTAGAAAAATTTACAAACATTCAATTGTGTTAGGTACCTATAAAAACTATGAAAGGTCATAAGGAAGCTATTAGTGGCGTAGTGTGGTCTGATAAATCAGAAATTATTACATCTTCTTGGGATCACACTCTAAAAATTTGGGATACTGAACTAGGAGGGATTAAGTATGAACTTGCAGGAAATAAGAGCTTCTTTGATCTTGATTATTCACCTCTGTCTAAAACTCTTATCACAGCATCAGCAGACAGACATGTTCGTTTATATGACCCTCGATCTACAGGTTTTTATAACGTTTTAAATTTAATTAAGATAGTGAAAAATTATACAAATTAATGAGTACATTTTTAATTCTAGAGGGTTCGATAGTCAAATCAATGTTTACTTCACACACACAATGGGTTCAATCAGTTCGTTGGTCAACAACTGAAGAGCATCTTTTCATCTCTGGAGCATACGATAATGATGTAAAATTATGGGATACCCGAAGGTAAATTTTGAATTTTCGTACATATAATAAAATTTTATCATAAATAATTTATGAGTAATTTATTTTTTTTTTCTAGTCCAAAAGCTCCACTGTTTGATCTCACAGGTCATGAAGACAAAGTTCTAAGTTGTGATTGGTCAAACCCTAAGTTTTTAGTGTCTGGTGGATCAGACAATACAGTGAGAATATTTAAATCTAAATATGCTGTTAAATAAATGTATAAAATTTTTTAATATTTATATGTGAAATATAAAGATAGATATGTAAATTATCTTTTTATAAAAAAGAAAATTTTGTGGTGACACAAATGTAACTTCCACAAATGAATTTCGTACAAGAATTTTTGTATTAAACTCATATTCTTTTAAGTATTAAACAGATTATTTATATACATTTTTTCATTTAACAATTAAAAATCCCTGAGTAAAACGTAAATTTTAATTTCATGACGATATCTCGAAGCTATCTTGAGAGTAATGTTTCACGTACATAGATATAGATATATATATGTGTATCCCTAGAAAGCTTTGAATTTTGTCCGTAAGGATCGTACTAATATCGTTCAGATTTCAATTGGTTGATCGTATGGAATAAAAGTAAAAGTTGTTTACTTTGACATAACCTCTATCTTTTTAAATATATCTATAATATATTCATTAAAAAGGTAATTCAGGCATGTAACCGTGCTACTGTTTGTTAGAATTTTTAAATAATTTTTATCAAAGGATTAGAGTACTAGATAAAATAGATAAATGGAGCCGTAAGTCATGAGATCCCCGCCTAAAATTTGTAGAAAAGTGAAGCGTCAACGATGACGAGGGTCACGTAAATACACGAACGAAAGAGAGAGATAGACAACAGCCAAGAATGAGTTCCCTAAAAAGACGGCCTCGGCTGCAATGCGCACGCTCCGAAACGTGCGAGAAAACAACAGTGGCGCTTCTGTTCTCTCTCTGTCTCGCTTTCTCGCTCATTCGGACCTTCGGTAACCTTTCCGATGAACTACACCAGTACTGGCAACATATCTGCAACCAGTAAAAGCGAGAGGGATGAAGATTGGTTTTATGAACAGCGTTGGCGTGACAAGGATGCCATAACTAAGGCAACTCGAGCTCTAGAGAAGGGAGAAAAACGTTGATATCTACTGGCAGAGCAGTACATCGGACTATCCACCGAGTGTGCGAATTCACGAAGGGAGCGAGCGAGCAAGACAGAGCTAGTGGCTGGTGCGCGCGCGTTCCAAGCGATTTCGTGTGCGTTAGTGTGTTTCGCGTGTCCGCGACTCTCCAGTGCTAGTAAATAATAGCGTTCCGCGTCGCGAGCAGGAGGAGAAAAACGTGATATCTCGCCGTAGTCATCGAGAACGCTCGGGATCGTATAATCGCGCGAGTGTGCGCGCCTTTTTGTCAACCCCCCCGTTCGGGAGTGGAGCGTGGCCGTTGGTGCGCGAGACCGAAAGAGAATTCACGAAGCAAGAGAGCGTCCTATATGGTGAATTACGCGCTTGCGGAGGTGCAACCGCGGCCTCGATGACGCGGCGACAAGGAGCGGCCGATTATGCGTGTAGAGGAGACCGCTGCCGCGAGAACTGGAGCAGCTGAGGGTTTCATCGGCTGCGTGAGTACCTGTCGAGAGCACTCCACCACGGGAACAGCATCTCGTAACGTACGCTCAAACGATTAGCACGAGACTCGTAAGCCAGTAAGAGAGAGAGAGAGAGAGAGAGAGAGAGAAAGAGAGAGCGAAAGAGGAAGAGGGAGAGTATGCCTGCGAAGAGAAAAATAGATAGAAAGATGGAATACGTTGTAGCATATTTACACAATGACAATCAAACGTATTTACGAACTAGTTGTTCTCCTTTATGTTACGCTATCCTTTTCTATTCCTCTTTTAGCTGTTTCGGTGCACTTTGTTATTATGCTTTAGGTGTGACTCTTTCTTTCCCGTCACATTCTTATTTTCTATTAAGATTCATCAACGGGGATGAACTTGAAGTCTGCTTTAATTTGAGGTTAACGGGCGAGAGAAAGAGAGAAAGCGAGAGTGAAAGCAAGAGAGAGAGAGAGAGAGAAATGAAGAGAAGATAGCTCGAGAACGTTAAGAAGGGACCAACAGGTTTTTGGTACGCGTGGGATAGACCGTCGTGCGAAACGGAAGAGTACGAAATTATGCTCATCTAGTAGGTACTTGGGCACGAGAAATGGTGTACTTGAGCACTATTGTATTCGTGCACCGATACCGGCACGAGCTTTAATTTTGCAATTTGGAGTGCGCACGTGTAAATCTCTTATGACCAATACGGTGATTTCACCTGTATTGTAGGAAGAATTGATAAATTAATCTTAGATTAGACTTTTAACATATAGATCTTTAATTTTTAAATTCTATCGCGTGTTTTGAAAATTCTTAACGTTCTTTAAGTCTACTCTGAACTTTTAGTAAAATTTGAAAGTAAAAATTAGGTAGAAAAACGTATTACAATGAAATACACAAAGACAACAAGTTGAATTATTTTTCTTAACTCTTTCTTATTTAAACTGTATTGTATTTTATTGTTTACCTGAGACCTTATTAGAAATGTCTATATGTAAATTGAAATGAAAATCATACGATATAAATATCGATGTATTTACCGACAATGCCGCTGTCAATTTCTTTTATTTTTGTTTTTAAAGTAATCAATAAATATTTAAAGTTTCGAATTTTTGTATTTTTTTTAATATGCTATTTTAAAATCTAATATAAGAATTAAAATTGATTTTTTTTTTTCAAGTATTAATTAGAAGATTTACTTTATCAGTTGCATTTGTCATAAGTCTCATTTTAGTATCTATCTTTATCATCCTACTTTAGAAATTTGTGTCAAAACTTACTAGATAACCTTTACTTTCTAAATCGTCCTTATTCTCATAAGATATCTAATCTACAAATCTGCTTGTTTTTCAAATTTGTCTCAAACTAGAGTTTCAACAAATCTTTTCATTTTTCATAAGAGTGTGTCTTTTTGTCTTTTGTGGAATAGGTACTATCTTTTATAGCTTGGATAAGAAAATACTTTCGCAATTTCAATACATTTAACGTGCAAACACTTTATTGAGATATCATCAAATTAATTAAGATATGAATTTAATTTACAAAACTTATATGAATGATTTTTCAATTTAAAAAAAAAACCTATTTTAAATTTATTGAAATTGATTTGCACCTATTTTTAAAGTATAACTCTGATCATTAAAAAAATATTTTTAATGTTTAACATTTTTTCATTTTACAAAATTTAATAGAAGAAGCGTCTATTTTTTGAAAACGTCCGAAATACCGGAATACTGTAAAAAAATGTTATTTTTTTAATAAAGTTATAAACTAAATGTAAACTATTCAAAGTTTTTAAATATTTCCCAATGATAATACATTTGAAAAATTATTTGAAAACTTCAGTTTTATACTTTAACTACTTTAAGTAATTTGCTCAAGTATTGAGAAAAGAGGAAAATGTGGTGCTGCACAAAAGGTGCATTTGCAACTCAGACTTGTAGCTAGTTGTTTCACCTTTTTGGATTGAGTCGTTACACATTGATGAATTTTTTGCTGGCTAAAATTGAAAGATAGAATTTCGTTATTTTTCTTAACGTACTAACGTTTATCGCATAAATTTTTTCTCTAAAATTTAAAATACATCGGTTATGTAAATGAAACGGTTACGACCGACGTAAAGGTACCTTTAACTATATACCGCTGAACTTTCGAAGAATTTAAATTCGAATTTACCGAACAGTTACAAAAAAATTTCGGTTTAAATTACTCTTCTTATTCTTAAAAGAATTTAAAAATAGCATGATTACACAATATAAACAATGAAATTTTTCTTACCAAAATTATGAAACTTAATGTCTAATGTTAATTACCTATTTATGAAAAATGATTGAGATATCAAATTTTATCGTTCTTAGAATTGCTTAGTAAGCTTTATAAATGTAAAAATGATAAGAATTTTTTATTTACACAAAGCTGAACAATCTAAAGACACTTGTGTACAGTCTGATATAAGCTGCAAGCGCAGTGCTAAAGTTCTTGTACATTTCAATTCTTTGCTTTAAATCAGAATAAGAATGCATCATCTTATTTGTAATAAAAGCAAGAACAATGAAAAATAAATTTAATAAATATCATAGTAAAACTTTTTATTGGTACTACGAATTTATTACTTTTAAAGCTTGATACATTTAATTATATGTCTGATAAATTCGATTTTAAAATAAGAATGTTTTAATTAATTGTCGAAGTGCTATTTGTTGTGAGAAATTTTTCCGATTGTTCCTTAACTATACCGAGCATACTTATAGTAAATATCGATGACGTCACCGTGTTAAAACTAGCAACTAAATCGCGTCATAATAGAAATATATCAATCATCTTTTTACGCTTCGCTTGTTTTAAAATGGCACAGAAGATGCGCTGAAAATTATGAATGACTTATTCTTCGAAAGCGACAAAAAAATTGAAAACTTAATGTTTCAAGCGGCTACGCGATAATTCGAATTATTTATTTTTGCAAAGCCAAAATTATACAACAAAAAATCGAATTCTGAAATCTCATAATAACTTTTTAATCCTTAACCGAAAGTAAACAAAAAGTTCAAACATTTAAAATCAAAATACCTTAAAGGTGTCGTCATCCCGGGATGACGTCACGGCCCGAAAAATCGTAAACAGCCGTAACGTAAACATTTTCGAACGTTAAATAAGAGCTCTCGGCGACGAGACGTAACTCCTCGCCGCGGTCGGAAAAAGGCGAGAGGAGAGTATCATCTCTGTTTTATCAACAGGCACACTCCGGCGAGTCTTCATTTTCACGTGCCGCTGCTCCTCTTATATACACCTGCCGCGTAAATTTTCGGCGCTGGCCGATCTCGGCTTTTTGCCTCCTCGCCGCGTTTCGCGCGCGCCTTGTTATACGCGTTGTACACCAGCACAGCTGGGGATTATACACGCCGCCGAATGCTGCGTGCGTCGAGCGGGCAGGAGAGAGAGAGAGAGAGTCGCTCTTCGGGGCAGCACGACATTTTCCGGTGAATACTCGAGCAAAAAGTACCCTTTGGCATAGAGAAGGCTTTAATGGTCAGTGAGCGCGATACGAGGGGATCCTCGATCTTAATTTATTAATTCGGGTTATGGCTGGCGTGTGCCTTAGACGTGCCGCAAGGAGCCAGGGCTGCTGCTCGCCTGCTTCGCCCGCTGCCGTCGTCGACGTCTCGAGAAGAGGAAAAAATCTCCGGCATCGCGGCCAAAATGGAAGAGCAGAGCGTGCACAGCAGTACCAGTGATATAAATAGTGAGGAGGCCGTCAAGATTGAACGTAAGTGCCCCCCCCGAGATCGGACTCTCGCCGCTCTTTGCGAGAGAGTCTCTTTGGGGTCCCTTTTTTCGAGCTCTTTGTTTTTTTTTTTTTTTTTTTCTTTATTGTTGCTTTTCGAGTCGATTTTGTGGAAAATTGAGGATGGCCTGAGAATTCGAGCCATTTATGGGTATGTTATTATTGTGCTTTGCACAGAGCAAGTTGTGAAGTGCGAGGAATATACACGTGATTCAGAAGGTGGTCTTGCGTTCGAGAACGTGAAGTTTCATTCAAAATGATGAATAGTTATAAATAACTTTTCACATGCTTGAAGAGGATCGCTTTTTTTTTCTGTAACAAGAATGAAACACGTTTATCGAACGCTGTTAGATTTACAATTTGCCGTTGCAAAATTAATTGACATATTTATGAAAGTTTGTAGTTTTCATTTCTAAATCACGACTATTATAGTGGTTTTAAATAGAGATTTTAAATTGCGTTTTAACGTATACTTTTAAAAAAATTAAGTAAACAGTAACATTTTTATGCTTTTTATGCAATTTATTTTAATTGAAACGTAAATTAATCGCGCCTTTTATTTTAAAAATATTACAAAATTTATCGAAAAAGTTTCTTACTATATCTTGTAATATCGGAAAATTAAAAAAAATTTCAGATAATGAATCTTTGGAAAGTGAATTAACAGAGCATTGGTTTGTTTATTTCAAGAGAGTACTGAATTGGAACAGTAGTTTATTTTGGATGCAGTGAATACATTTGTAAAATAACGATCCAATGAATTATTTATTACTGCTACAAGAGCCTTATAGCATCAATTGTTAAATTTCTTTAGTAAAAATGAAAAACGAGAATTTATTTTAAAAAATAAATATTATAAATTTAATAATACTATAAAATTGCAGTTTTATTCATTTTTTAATTTTTTAAAAAATAAAAGACATTTAGTTTTCACTTATCCAATTAAGTAAATTAAACATTTTAATTTACATGATGAAATTATTATTAAGAACTATATTATTATATTCACATTGGGAATTGAATAAAAATAATTATAATTACTTATTAATTTTTTTATGCAATTTAAAAAATAATTTTGTACTGCAGTAGTGCATATAAATTTTTAAAGTACTAAATACTTAAAGCCCAATATGAGTCATTTCCCTGATCTTTTTTTACTTTATAAAGCTATTTTGGTGATTCAAATTGATTTACTGACTGCAGATTTTAAATTTGGAGTGAGTAATATTGCCTGTTGACAAATTTTCTTGTATGAGATTTTATCTCTTTCTCTGCCTTTAAGTATGCAGGGAACATAGATAACACTATAGGTATGTCATTCTTTGTTGTCCTGCTTATTCAGTGACCTTCAGTTGAGACCCTAAATTCTGTAGTCTCAACTATCATTAGTTTCTGTTTATTTATGGTCAGAGTGGTTTAGAATAAGACTACAGGGTTAACGTTGAGTAAGGGAATACAGTAAACAAATAAATTTGCAAATGTTCTTAAACTATATAATAATATTTAATCAAATTTTTGACAAGACTTAAGTTAATATGTATTAATATAAAGTTATGCTAATAAAAAAACATTTGTTGATATAAATTTTCAAAACTGTCTCCCTTTACTGGGATTTAATGTTAATTCCTCCAGGAATCATTCTAATAGGTAATATAAATTTTTTTTTTTTAAATTCAAATAAAAGATTTTTAATAACTTTTAAAAATATTATCTTTATTTGTTAATGATACACATGCGACTCATTGGCCATTCAATTTCATTCTCAGTCCTCCAATTTTCTTCAAACAGAAAAGCTTAAATTAAATATTTGTTATTTAATTAAAGGTAAATAACAAATTTAAAATTTATTGATTAATATTCATTTCAGATCTAATTATACCACGTAAAAAAAGAATATGCCTTGTTGGTGCAGCCAGTGAGGATCCTGCTCTAGGAGCTGCAGCACAGCAGTTCAGTGTCCCCGTTCTTAAATCTGAGACTGGTGTAGAATATATAGAAGACACAACTTACTGCACTTATTTTATACTCAAAAAGTTTGAAGGAAATGAATATGATGTGCTATTCAAAACTGCACATAGGTAAAGCAAATATTTTATTATTTAAAGTAAAAAGTAAACATTAAAATTTCATTTATAAATATATTGTTACTCTCAGGATTTTGGGGCCAACAGCTTTGCTGCAGTTGGCAGAGAAGAAAGAAGCGTTACCCAGTATTAACCGACCTATGTATACACAAGCTATGTTAGGTACAGTGGTTGTATTTACAGGCTTTAGGAAAAAGGAAGAACTGGTAAGTTAATTAATTAACATAAAGTTTACATACAAATTAAATATAAAGTTTTATAAGTTTAGAATTTTCTATAATTAATATTTTTGAAATTTTACAGACAAGGCTTATCAACATGATTCATCACATGGGAGGCAGTATTAGGAAAGAAATGGGTTCAAAAGTAACACACCTCATTGCAAATTGTTGTGGCGGAGACAAGTACAGATATGCAGTTACATTTAGAGTGCCCATCATGTCCATAGACTGGGTAACTGCTCTTTGGGATATGAGAGACAATCTTTCCAGTTTTTGCACTAATGAAGAATTAGTAAGTGTAATTTTCTTCTTGTATTTTTAAAAATGATTAGGCAATGCAGACAATGCATTTATGTAGTTATTTATAGTAGACAACAAATTTAGAATGAAAATGACGTCAATTGATGAATTGTATTGCAGATTGCTACTTTCAAGTTGAAGCCATTTTTCGGCGCTCGGGTGTGTTTCTTTGGTTTTCCAGAGGAAGAAAAGAGACATATGTGTGAGGTGTTGCAACAACAAGGTGGAGAGTCTACTGAGATAACTGATCCAAATTGCACACACGTGGTCAGTATAAACTTTGATTCTTTCTATGAATTTCTTATCATGGTAAATACGTACATAAGTTAATTGGGCTTATCAAAAGGCTACTTATTTTTATAAAGTAAATTATTTTTTTTTTTTAGTTTGAAATTAGAAATATAGCTAATCGACAATTTCATTTAATTTATTAAAAAATTAATTTTAATTTTATTAAACATGTTTTACATCACTTAAAAAATAAGCAACCTAATGATATCTTTTCGAAAATTTGCTTACCATGCTTAATTTTTTTATTTTTTGTTTTTTTTTATGAATTATCCTGACACCATTGCTTTTACACATGCTTAGGTAACGGATTTGGGAAACCGTCGCTATAGAATAACGAATAATTCCAATATTCCCTTATCTTTTTTAAATTTTTCTTACGACAATCGGCGACTTGAGCTTACTCTTCCTGTTCAAAATAAATCATTACCTTATTCCTTCGCATTTTATGATCCATACACCAACACTATACCTTCCACTGCAAAATCGATTTTTGCGCCATCCTTACTCAACCTGGACCGTCCTAAACACCATATTCGAGATAACAATCTGATACTGAAGAATGTGAGTCAAGATTCGGCTATCTGCATGGACTTCTCTAATGATTTGCCTAGTCCTTCATTTAAATCAGCTACAACAACGTTCGACGAAATCAAAAAAGAAGATGGAAATGAAACGGAAAGCTCAATAGATTTTGGAGAGGGTTCAGATTATTTGTCGAGTGATGGTGCTATGGAGGTCGATTCCGGGTTCGAGATGGATGATAATTCAATAAAAAAATCCGTGTTTTTAAAAACTAAAATTCAGTCTGGCAAGACAAATATGATACAAACACCAATAAAAATTCCAAAATGTTCTTCAATCATTACATTTTCAAGTGGAAAAAAAGTACCAACACCAAGGCGTTATATTAATTGGAGAAGATCAACATCTTGCACTACTATGTCTAAGCAACTCACTGGGTCTACTACTGAGCCAAAATTACGTTCACATATTACAAAAAGATATAGTTTTCAACCCTCTGTTACATTCGCGAATGACACTGTTAATATTAGCCCCGCAATTGATAGCAAACGAACGCGCAAAAACAAAACTTTTTCAAAAGCTCTAAAGCAGAGCTCGGCCTTGTTTTCAAAAATTAGTGAAATTGTTTTTCCGTCTACAAAGCAGTGCATGCCCGTGACACCTTGTCGGTCGACTTATCAACAGCGCAAAATAGACGAAACTACAATTCGGCAAAAGTACACGCCATTGCCAAGTCCATTACCTGCTCCAGCTAAGATCTCAAGGTTGGGTTCAGATCCTGACTGTAAAGCAAGAGTCTCGCAGCCTCAACAAGGAGTACAAAGTAACGCTTTGAAAACATCTGATAAAAGGATTGTACAAAATGAATGCAGTACAGTAACGAAGATATCCGAGCAACGGATGAAAAATGTGAAAGATTTTAAGAGGACGCAGGACAAGTCCTTCGTAGTGGTACATCGTTTTCAAAAATATCGATAAATAAATCCCACCAATTTTTATTACATTGTTTAAAAATTTAAAGAAATATTTGAAATTTTAATGAAATGTGCAAATACGTGTATTCAAAAATATTATTAATTTATTTAACGTAAACTATCAGTTCTGTTTCTTATGTCTTTAAAAGTTTTGAAAGTATGACAACAAATTTATACAAGATTTTAAAGTTGATTCAAGTAATCACTATTCTTAAGAAATTATTTTTTAATTTAGTCTCATTTCAAATTATGCATACTCATAATTTGAAATATTTAACTTCATAAAAAGTTAATAAATAAATTTTGGTGGGTTAAACGTTAACGTGGTTAAAATAAATGTAACATAATAACATTTTTCTCAATTTTATTTAACTTAAAATATTAAGGTAGAACATTAAATTGATGTTATATTAAACGGCGTAATATTTTCAATCGCGATTGTATCAGGTTGCGGGATTATGGAAAGATGGTGTTTGGAAAAAAATACCTTCTTTATCATTAGCATATCCAAATTCCTAATTCCTTAGCAGTTAATCCTTACATTAAAAAAATGTTTTGTTATTGTTTTGTTCTCGCTATGCATCGGTCAGTATTAAAAGTGATCAATTATTAATACATTTGACATTTATAGGTTGTTGATGAGTCTAATGTTCACGCATTACCGGACCTTGCGGCTGTTAGAGCGCACATAGTAAAGGCTGAATGGTTTTGGACCTCTGTGCAAAATGAAGGTGCAGCCGATGAGAAAGAATACCTTTTCGAAGATGTAAGTTATCTTATTAATTTGTGAATGTCTGATTATTGTCATGATAATAATTTTTAAAATTTTGTGCAGTACTTGGAATCAGTTATGTCCCCTTCTGCTTCGGCAAGGCGGGATAGTCAGCATGTGGCTACACCAACATCAGCTTCCACAAGGCGGAAACGTAAAAGATTAGCAGAAACGTTATCGAGTTTAGTGCAAAATGGGGCAGATTCGCCAGCTCTTCACAAAAGACGATCGAGTATAAGCGATGCGGGTCATTTAAGTGTTAGCGGTAGTTTTTTGGATTGCACAGCGAGTCCTGATAAACAATTATTAGATGGTAAGTTTCTTTCTTACTGGTTTTTGAATACCTGATGCTTCATTTTCAAAAAGTTTCTGATTATTATTTTTTATAAACTTATTTTTGTGTGTTTAAAAAATTAAGAGTAATTTTTATTTATTTTCTTGTTTTCTTAAAAAAAGTTATTCTTTCTTAATATTATTTAAATTATATTTAAGTTATTTAAGAGTTTACTTGTCTTCCTTTCTTTTATGGTTCTTTGAACTTTATAATTTTTTATAATTTGTGCAGCTTTTCCATCATTATTAAATGATTTTAATATTTCATCAATAATAATATATTTTCCTGTTTGTTGCTTGAATAACTGTTTTTATTCATATTAATAAAATAACCTTATGTCATTACATAAGTTGACTTATCTTTTAAATGATCTTTTATTCCTAAAAGCAAAGAATAATAAACAAACTAATTAAATTGGCTTGATTTTATTACTATTAGAATAAAAACTTAACTATAAATAAAACTTATTCAATTATATTTATTGTTGATAACTATAATCTGGGCCATATCAGAGGGAAGACTTTAAATAAAATGAATTATTATTAAATCACAGATATTCCAGAGGTAGAGTCAGTGAGCACAGAATCAACGAGAAAAAATCTTTCTCCACGACATCAAGTCTTCTTAGAACTCGTCCAGACAGAATCGAATTACGTTGGTATTCTTAGTACTATTATGACTGTAAGTTATTTTTACCACAATTCATATCATAATTTTTTCAAAATATTTTATACAAAAACTCTTAAAACTTTTTAATATTTTAGCTTTTCAAATCGCCCTTAGAAGACCTCATAGAAACCAGTGGAGAATTACTAAATAGCACAGAGGCCAAAATTATTTTTGGTAACTTCCCACCCATCTATGAAGTACACAAAAAGATGCTTGAGGAGTTACGTTATTGTGCAGCTCATTGGTCAGAAGAAAATAGTATAGGCAATATATTTCTGAAATACGCATCCGACTTGGTGAAGGCGTATCCTCCCTATGTGAACTTTTTTGAAAATACGAAGGAAATGTTGGATCAGTGTGATCAAAACAAACCACGTTTTCATGCCTTCCTTAAAATCTGTCAAACTAAGCCTGAGTGTGGTAGACAAAGTTTAAAGGAATTATTAATAAAACCAGTGCAACGCCTTCCCAGTATTAGTTTATTGTTAAATGGTGAGTTTAAATATTTTATGTTGCTTTAATTCTTAAATATAAAAACTCATTCTGAAAATTTTTCTTTGTAAATGCAAAAATGATTTTTTTTTTAAATACTTTTATTATAAAACAATAAAAGAGCAGATATTAAATAAAGCATTTTATCATATTTTAGATATCCTTAAGCATACGCATAAGAATAATCCAGATCACAGTGCCTTGGAAAAGTCGTTAAGTAGCATTAAGGAAGTTATGACGTATATCAACGAAGATAAACGAAAGACTGAGGGTCAGCTCGCAATGTTTGATATATTTAATGAGATCGACAATTGTCCGCCGCATCTGGTGTCCTCGCACCGCTCGTTCATCGGCAAGTGTGACGTGCAGGAATTAAGCGAGGGGCTAAGCGGTCGCGGCGATCATCTTGTTCTCTTTTTGTTTACGGATACGCTTGAGATCTGCAAAAAGCGATCTAAAGCATTCAACTCAATGAAGAGCCCAAATACGGTTAATGGACTGCACTCTGTCAAAATGAGTCAGGGAAAGCCTTATAAACATATCAAAATGTTGTCGTTAAGTACGGTTAAAAAAGTCGTGGATATTCGGGAAACAGAAGGTAATTTTTTTATATTTCAACCAATTTATTAATAAAATATCAAAAATGTTTATTGATTATTAAAAAATATTTAATTTTTTTTTTTTTGTGCAACATAGAGTGTCGAAATGTATTTGCTTTGATGGTTCGAAGTAACCAAGAATTGAAAGAAAAATTGTATTCTTTCACAATAACTGACGAGGAGGTAAATAAAACAAACTACCTGCGATCGTTATGTCGACAAATGGCCAATACTGTTTGTAAAGCTGATGCGGTAAGAATAAATTGATTCATTTATCACATAATTTACAGCATGAAATAATCTGAATATTTTTATTTTAGGATACGTTTCTAATCAGTCTCGACTCCCATCAGGTTCAAATTGATACTAGTGATGTAGCATTAGGAACTTTAAGTAAAGCATTTAAGTAAGTAATTTTTTAAAATTACTTTTTATACAATCTATTAGTATAATCTATTAGTATAATCTTTAAAATAACCGGGAATATTTTCTGATTTGATAAAATTGAATTTTTCAGTAGAAAATTTTCATTAAAAAGTTGTATTTAAAACCTGTATAATTTAGTAGCAATAACAATCTATCTACTACTTATTTTCCAAACTGGTGCAGTTAATTAAAAATTGTAGAATTAACTCAAATATTTTCAAATGTATAAACTATTTTAAGCTCACTTTTCTGAATAATTGTAGAAAACTAAAATATTTGGTTATTTTTCAAGAAAATAGTTTGTATTAAATAAAATAGAAATTTTGTGCATTTAAAAGCATGTAAACAAAACAATAATGGGGCGACGATACGTTTGGTTACAGGAGCCTATTTCATAATTTTTACCTGGAGTATATGGACCCGTATGTGTTCGTACTCAATAGCATGTGTGAAACTACGTTACATGTCCCACTACCGTCAGTTTTCGCACCAGGCTGTTTAAAACTTTTTTTTACTCGCTTCTGTCCACTTTCCTCACCCCATCTGCTTATTAGAGTCCATTACTTAACAACTTTCAAAGAATGATTAAAACTTGAGTTGCTTTGGTATTGGTGTGGCCAGTTCAAGATTTTTTTTCCTTATATCACCTATAATTATTTTTCCCACTCTTGTGCTTCTTTACACTTGATTTTAGTCAAATTATCGCATGCAGTAACTGATATTTAAAACGACCAGCTTAGATTTCGTTATAAATAGATTGGAACTCTTAATTTAAAAATTAAATAATAAATCGTAATTAAAGAATAAATTTTATTACTTATTTAATTAATTTGTTAATATTTTTTATAAATGAAACTTGAACTGGTTTTGTGCATTTTGATAATCGTGATTCAGTTATTTCACTGCAAAAATCCTTTTGTTTGTGAAAAAAGACTTTCTTATCCTCCTTGAATTGAATTGAACAAAGAAACATTTAGAATATGTAAATATAAAAATTAAATTTTATAGTAAATTATTCAATACCTGTAAAAAAATATTATTTAGATGTCTTCATTCTTGAACAATACCGTTATAAGCATTGAAATTATATTAGAATTTATAACAAAATGAGTATTTTGAAATAAATCATAATTTCAAAATTATGAATTGCTTTAATATAAGTAACTTAATGTATACGTACATATGTAAATTATTAAGACGGTAGATATTTGAGGGAGATAGCAAAGTTTTATGTTTGCATATGTCACTGTAAAATAGTCTAAATGATTTTCAATTTTTTATTAACCACCTTCTGATATGCCGCAGGTTTGCATCGCGCACGAGGATGAAGGTTGGCCGAGCATTCAGTTTCAACAAGACACCTAGTAAGCTTAAACGTGCTATGTCAACGATGATGTCGCCGTTTGGCTCGACAACCAGTCTCACACCAGCGAGTCAGCAGCTAGCGCAAATGAGGCTTGCTAGCTGCAACAATATTAACGTTAGTTAAACGGCATCTTCCATCCACGCATGTATTGATTAGAAGTTGGCTTTTTTGCTTAGAAAGTTCTACTTATTTTTCTTACGTAAAAAGAGCACTGGAAGTTATCTAATTAATAATACTCGTATCGGATTTTTAATTTGAAAAACAGATTTAAATAAGATGAACGATAATTAGCGTCCGATTAATCGAGTTAATAAGATATTCGATTCTCTTTTTTGGCCTTTTTTTCTTTGTCATTCTAGCGTATTACATGCATATACTTACTATATATTGCTTTTTCTTCATCGCTATTGAGATTGATTGGTCTGCTTGTATATTATGAATGAACTTAGAATTAAACGAAAAGTAATTCAATTTATTTAGTTTGTACGAGAAATTCTAAGAGTTTCATTCTGAGTGCATGAAAAGTTATGTGTTGAAAGCTTATAACGATATACTCTATATATGAATGAGATATATTTTGGAATTCGAAAGATAAATAGATTTAAAATTATTGAACAAGGTTTTATGCAGTTTTATGCAGTTTTATAGCTTTTTGCAGGAGTTTTTCATGCATTCTTAATAGTTCAAAAATCCGAAAAATTAATTTCCTTTTATAAAAAAACGATGATTAAAATTGCATAAGCTGAGAATAATTTTTATATGCATGCCATCAAATGGAATTGTGAAAGGATATGTTGTATTGAGTAAGTATGATTAGAATAATGAAGTACTTAAAGTTTATTCGTAAATGCGGGTTAAACATGGAAATTTCGACTCGCGAAATTTTAAGTTATTTTCTTTTCTAAATAAAAGAATAAATAATAGAATTCTTTAAGCAGGTTATTTTGATGCTACGCGGTATTTCGACTGGCTCAAAATGCTTCGCGGCGCTTATTAAGCAATTCGGAAAAAATAAAATACTATTAATCTTTAATAAAAAGTGTGATTAAAGTTCATAATTTTTAACTATACTCTAGTTAAAGTTAATGCGAAAGACATCCTAAGAGTAGAAGAAAATGATGTCTTTTTTTTATTAAAAAAATTAGAACATTAATCGTGTCAAGTGTAATTTTTTTTTCAAAATATTGCAGTCGACTGAGCGACAAGTGTGGATAGTAAGATTATTTCCGAATGTGTTAAACGCGAAAAAATTCTTTAATTTAGTGATTTTTGCTTGATTTGAATAGGCTGGATAAAATATTGATTACAATTTTTGAAATATAAATCTATAATGAAAAAATTCGACTTTTTTCATATATTTTTTGTGTTTTGTTTGTTTGTTTTTGTTTTTCAATTCTTAACAGCATATTAATATATACTAATCATATTAATTTACTTTGTATACTTGGTTGTGGATTTATGTGCAATGCAAATGTTTCTCTTTATGTTTCTAATATCAAGAATACCTTTCTTCCTTTTCAATCAATTTTTTTTATTTTAACTTTCAAACTTGATGAAATAAGAAATGGTATACATAAATGTCTTGTTTATTTGTAGATTATTATTTTGTACGTCTTTTCAGGAACTGGGCAACGGTGGTTCAGGATCGCCGACGCGAGACGATGTTCTCGTTGCGCCTATGTCGGTCCAGCCGACTCGCAAGGCTAAATGCAATACCCTCAGTATGGCCTCCCTTCGAAGGTTGTAAAATGTACCAACACGTTAATACCTTTGTGTCGAAAAAGTGCAGAATTCACTAAAACCAATTTCATATTTTGCCTTGCTCGAACGCGTACACTGTACATACGCGTGCGTCTGACTTTTCTCCTGCTTTTTTGTTCTTGTGTCGAATAACGTTACCTAACTTTATATGAACCACATATCTTAATATTACATTACAAATAATCATCAATCATTTAATAATGTCCTGTAACCAGTAGGCAATAACAAATTATTTATTTATAATTTATCAAATGCCAATTAATAAATCATGAATTGAGATTACAATGGATTTATTTTTAGCTTTTTATTGGCATTTGAGGAATTTATCATAAAAATAATTTTGCTAATTTGAGGTTGCCTTCTGATTTTGTCACTTATTCGTCATCTAACTGCTACCGTTGCGTTCGAGAAAAAGTAAACACGAATAAGAAATTTTTGTGATTCGTCTTGAATGATTACTCATTAATGACGTTACATTGTGCCTGTTGCTAGTATTTTTTTTGTTTAAAATTGTATTTTGCAAAACTGTGGTGACGAAAAGTGTCTGCATCAAAAATTTAAGTAAATAATCTTAATTTACTGTTTAGGAAACATGCATTTGTATATTTAATTCTAATTCTCTGCTATTAGAATACTATTTTTTGTAATATTTGTACATTGACGTATAATTTGAAAAAAATTTTGTAAGGATGGACAATGAAATTTTTCAAAAGTTTTCTTAATTGGAAAAATTTAAATTAATGCTTTAAAAATATTTGAATTCGAATAAAATAATTTGAATTGAAATATTTTTAATTAAGCTTATTAGATTTAAATAAGATTATATAAACAATTTGAGTTGATTCGTTTTTCTAATAAAATTTTTTCTATTCGTATAATTTATTTAGGCAAACACTTTTCGTAAAAAAAAATTGTCTATTAAGAAGTGCGACTGGAAAACTATTAAATATTTTATCGACTTTCTGTAAAACATCAATAGAAAAATAACTAAATATTGAAAGACTGACTTATATATTATTTAAAAAATATTTTGACTAATATTTTAAATATCTTAAAAACTTTAGTCGATGAAATAACCTTCTTCAGTTTCAAAAGTTTTTCAGATAATATATTTTTAAGCCAATTGTCATTTTCCGTTCTCCACTATGTTCTTTGTAATGTTGAGGCAGTAATAAACTGCAATATATTTCGACATACACGATTAATTGCTCGATTTACAAATAATTGTGCAGCTTTCATAGCCAAGCTGTCCACAAAAATCTTTTATATGCATCAATTTTTTCATTAATCCTTTTCTATTACTAATGTATTAACATAAAAATGCAAATAACTGATATATCTTCGCTATCTTTTATATGTTTATACAAATTTCTGTTCGCTGGCGACTCTTCAAAATGTTACATTATACATATTTTACATTAGTTTATTAAGAATAATTCCAAATATTTAATTTCTGGAGTTGTAAAAATAAAAAAATTAATTTTGTACATTATTTTTTATTCATGATTTCGAATATCAGTGAAAATGAATTTATTATTACAAATAAAATCCAATGTTTGTGTCTTCAAGTGCTAATATAACGTGAAAAAAACTTAATAAGGCTTGCTGAACTAATATTTTGATTTTTGAAAGCGTGCAATAACGTACTAGCTTTGCTTCTTATAATTTATCGTTAACCAAAATATTATTTTTTATTTTTAACGACCGAATAAATTATCGTCGTTTTGTTCTTTCTATTCAATGTAGAAACTGCTCGGAGGAGGTCATGCAGGATAAATCTGATCTCTGAGAAGATACGTATAACCGTGGTTATCAAAAAATTAGGAACAAAATTAAATCAACTCTTGGTGTTTTTTTATCTTCGAAGTGCAGCTGATATGGATGTGGAAGAAATTTTTTCTTCAGATTTCTGCCAGTATACATAACTTTTTATCACTTTTATACTAAATAAAATCAATTATTTTGCGTAAGAGTGTTTATCCTTTTGTGAAAATACATACTACATTTGCAACGAAATTTTTTGCAATTTTTCTCAGGAACAAATAATTCTTACGGATAAAAATATAATATTTGTAATTTATAAGATAAAGGTTAACGAAATTATGGGTCAATGCCTTGCGACTTTGTGCGACAACAGACTATATATTTCTGCCATGTTTCGTTTGTGGGATAGGCGGTGACACTATTTGAGAATTTTTTTATAAAACTTTTTTGATGCCTTTATCGAGCTTAGGCTCCTTTGAGTGAGACTCATTGCTGTATTTCTGTAATTACACTGATACTGAACTTTCATACTTCATGTATCGATGTATCTATTTATGTGCAACTTTTAAGTATATGTAAAATTTACGTGATGGAAACGTATTGGTGGAAGTTACGGAAATAAGCTTTTTCACTTGTTGCCAAAACTTGTAAACGCGTGAATGCGAGTGTTATATGCATCAAGAATGATACTTTTTATAAATCAGAAGGCTGATTAAAAGTGAATAGAAACTACTATTGCATTAACTGCTATGTTCTGTAAACAAGATGTACCTCAGTTGTAAAATAATTTTTGGCGAAACACGTTTTGATACATTAATAGCCTTAATGTCTGTCCACTAGTCAAATTTAATTAAATAATTTAATGAACTTCAAAGTTGATTAATGCTGATTTAAAATATAAAGCAAATTAATAATAAGTAAATTTTAAATTTTAAAAAAACATTAAAAAGTTTACTCACGTGTTTAATTTAATTAAAAATTTAGTCAATATTATAAATTAATTATTACAAAATTTTATGCTAAGGCATTTTAAATTCTGTAAAACTTATAGAATTTATTTTTATTTTGTTATTTTATAATATTGTTTAAAAAACTATATAAAACAAGTTAAATTAAGAAAATTTAAAATCGAGAGTTCAAAAATATTTCTAACAATGATCAACATTCTAAATTATTAGATTGTGCGACATTAACATTAAGGCTGTTTCTGATATACTTACGAGATTAGGAATAATTTAGCCTCACTTTACATGCCTATAAAAATATTAAAAGTTAAGATATTTTCATTTCCTTTTTTTGACCAAAAAAGATTAATTTATATTTCAGTTTATAATTATTAAATTAGTTCAATTAAAGATAGGTAATTTTAAATAATGAACAAATATGTGATTAGACCTTCTCTCGTAAATATCGATTGCTTGCAGCCGTTACGTTATGTAGAAATAGTATGTACATACCTGAATTTGATAGGTCTTTTTTCTTTTTTCAAAAATTTTTCAGAATGAGTGATTTTGAAACTCTGCGCTATTATCTAATGCAATTTTTTTTAACAACCTATTAAATTTTATTATCTCAATTTGTAATAAAATATTCAAAGATATACAAGCATACTAAAATATGATTATTGAATGTTAAATCCATCAAATTAATAAAGAGTAAAACAATCAAATTTTGCACAGTTGACAAGCGCAGAAAGTTTCTAGGTGATTATGAAGATTTTGTAAATAAAATGTACGAGGGATGTGCGTAAGTTCTTGAAATATGCTAACCGATAATTTTTTTTATTACGCACGAGAATATAAATATGTTAAATGTAGTTGTACTACGCTACACTTTGTCGCTATATTTATATCTTATACCTTGATAGAGATCTTATACTTTGATGATTGTATAAACTTTATAATGTAAAGTTAAAAAAAAATGATGGCTCATTCGTAAATTCTCTTTTTCATTTCACCTTACAAATAATCCATTTAATTTTATAAATAAGTTTTATCCAAGTTTATCACGCTCCAAAGGGGAAGTGGAAAATACTCGTTTTGCGAAAAACTATTAATATGAATTGAATATTTTGGTAACATTATTTTTAGTTTTCTATTAAAATCTAAAATTTATAATACATTTATATATTTTCAATTCAATTAGTCTTTAAATAAGCGATAGAATTAATTTACAAAGTTTAAAAGAGTCATAATATTTTTATTATTTATTTACAACTACAATTTTACATGGCCCAGAAGTGAGTTTGATTAAAAATGCATCATAGACACATAATATATTTCTTACATATATAATTATCTTTTTCTGTAAGAAAGTCATACTAATAATAATCATCATGACGTAACAAGCTTTTAACCCCTTACTGAAATATACTTTTGCATAATGAAAATAGTAAAAGTGCTTGGTCAATACTGACCGTCGAATGCCTATAAATCAAGTTACCCGATTAGCCTACTTTTAATATGCTTTTCACATTTACGAACCCTTGAATATATTTTTAGTCCTGTTTAAATTTAGTTGTGCAATGGGAAGCATCGTAAATGCAAATATATATATAAGCAGTTTCAACTAAAAATACATCCGCCTGCACATTGCATTTCAGTTAAAATCTCACGGAAACAATAAAGCTGCTTCGCAAATTTATGAACCGAACAATATCTGCCGGAAGTAAAATATTGAAATTCCTCATCCTCTAACAGCAGTTAGAAGCTTTAAAGTGTAAGTTTTTTATGCAGATACTTTGCAAAATCATACTTCTCAAAATTAAAGTTTTGAAACTTTACACAACTATTATAATTTTATTATGATTTTCAGACTCGTTTGTTCAGATG